>WNGS01000187.1:107478-131342 GCA_020271785.1 Procambarus virginalis | reverse complement strand
TGGTGGACCACACTGTTGGTCCCTGTGGTGGACCACACTGTTGTCCCTGTGGTGGACCACACTGTTGGTCCCTGTGGTGGACCACACTGTTGGTCCTGTGGTGGACCACACTGTTGGTCCCTGTGTGTTGACCACACTGTTGGTCCCTGTGGTGGACCACACTGTTGGTCCCTGTGGTGGACCACACTGTTGGTCCCTGTGGTGGACCACTGTTGGTCCCTGTGGTGGACCACACTGTTGGTCCCTGTGGGACCACACTGTTGGTCCCTGTGGTGGACCACACTGTTGGTCCCTGGGTGGACCACACTGTTGGTCCCTGTGGTGGACCACACTGTTGGTCCCTGTGGTGGACCACACTGTTGGTCCCTGTGGTGGACCACACTGTTGGTCCCTGTGGTGGACCACACTGTTGGTCCCTGTGGTGGACCACACTGTTGGTCCCTGTGTGGACCACACTGTTGGTCCCTGTGGTGGACCACACTGTTGGTCCCTGTGGTGGACCACACTGTTGGTCCCTGTGGTGGGGACCACACTGTTGGTCCCTGTGGTGGACCACACTGTTGGTCCCTGTGGTGGACCACACTGTTGGTCCCTGTGGTGGACCACACTGTTGGTCCCTGTGGTGGACCACACTGTTGGTCCCTGTGGTGGACCACACTGTTGGTCCCTGTGGTGGACCACACTGTTGGTCCCTGTGGTGGACCACACTGTTGGTCCCTGTGGTGGACCACACTGTTGGTCCCTGTGGTGGACCACACTGTTGGTCCCTGTGGTGCCACACTGTTGGTCCCTGTGGTGGACCACACTGTTGGTCCCTGTGGTGGACCACACTGTTGGTCCCTGTGGTGGACCACACTGTTGGTCCCTGTGGTGGACCACACTGTTGGTCCTGTGGTGGCCACCCCTGTTGGTCCCTGTGGTGGACCACACTGTTGGTCCCTGTGTGGACCACACTGTTGGTCCCTGTGGTGGACCACACTGTGGTCCCTGTGGTGGACCACACTGTTGGTCCCTGTGGTGGACCACACTGTTGGTCCCTGTGGTGGACCACACTGTTGGTCCCTGTGGTGGACCACACTGTTGGTCCCTGTGGTGGACCACACTGTTGGTCCCTGTGGTGGACCACACTGTTGGTCCCTGTGGTGGACCACTGTTGGTCCCTGTGGTGGACCACACTGTTGGTCCCTGTGGTGGACCACACTGTTGGTCCCTGTGGTGGACCACACTGTTGGTCCCTGTGGTGGACCACACTGTTGGTCCCTGTGGTGGACCACACTGTTGGTCCCTGTGGTGGACCACACTGTTGGTCCCTGTGGTGGACCACACTGTGGTCCCTGTGGTGGACCACACTGTTGGTCCTGTGGTGGACCACACTGTTGGTCCCTGTGGTGGACCACACTGTTGGTCCCTGTGGTGGACCACACTGTTGGTCCCTGTGGTGGACCACACTGTTGGTCCCTGTGGTGGACCACTGTTGGTCCCTGTGTGGACCACACTGTTGGTCCCTGTGGTGGACCACACTGTTGGTCCCTGTGGTGGACCACACTGTGGTCCCTGTGGTGGACCACACTGTTGGTCCCTGTGGTGGACCACTGTTGGTCCCTGTGGTGGACCACACTGTTGGTCCCTGTGGTGGACCACACTGTTGGTCCCTGTGGTGTGGAACACTGTTGGTCCCTGGGTGGACCACACTGTTGGTCCCTGTGGTGGACCACACTGTTGGTCCCTGTGGTGGACCACACTGTTGGTCCCTGTGGTGGACCACACTGTTGGTCCCTGTGGTGGACCACACTGTTGGTCCCTGTGGTGGACCACACTGTTGGTCCCTGTGGTGGACCACACTGTTGGTCCCTGTGGTGGACCACACTGTTGGTCCCTGTGGTGGACCACACTGTTGGTCCCTGTGGTGGACCACACTGTTGGTCCCTGTGGTGGACCACACTGTTGGTCCCTGTGGTGGACCACACTGTTGGTGGTCCCTGTGGTGGACACACTGTTGGTCCCTGTGGTGGACCACACTGTTGGTCCCTGTGGTGGACCACACTGTTGGTCCCTGTGTGGACCACACTGTTGGTCCCTGTGGTGGACCACACTGTTGGTCCCTGTGGTGGACCACACTGTTGGTCCCTGTGGTGGACCACACTGTTGGTCCCTGTGGTGGACCACACTGTTGGTCCCTGTGGTGGACCACACTGTTGGTCCCTGTGGTGGACCACACTGTGTTGGTCCCTGTGGTGGACCACACTGTTGGTCCCTGTGGTGGACCACACTGTTGGTCCCTGTGGACCACACTGTTGGTCCCTGTGGTGGACCACACTGTTGGTCCCTGTGGTGGACCACACTGTTGGTCCCTGTGGTGGACCACACTGTTGGTCCCTGTGGTGGACCACACTGTTGGTCCCTGTGGTGGACCACACTGTTGGTCCCTGTGGTGGACCACACTGTTGGTCCCTGTGGTGGACCACACTGTTGGTCCCTGTGGTGGACCACACTGTTGGTCCCTGTGGTGGACCACACTGTTGTGGTGGACCACACTGTTGGTCCCTGTGGTGGACCACACTGTTGGTCCCTGTGGTGGACCACACTGTTGGTCCCTGTGGTGGACCACACTGTTGGTCCCTGTGGTGGACCACACTGTTGGTCCCTGTGGTGGACCACACTGTTGGTCCCTGTGGTGGACCACACTGTTGGTCCCTGTGGTGGACCACACTGTTGGTCCCTGTGGTGGACCACACTGTTGGTCCCTGTGGTGGACCACACTGTTGGTCCCTGTGGTGGACCACACTGTTGGTCCCTGTGGTGGACCACACTGTTGGTCCCTGTGGTGGACCACACTGTTGGTCCCTGTGGTGGACCACACTGTTGGTCCCTGTGGTGGACCACACTGTTGGTCCCTGTGGTGGACCACACTGTTGGTCCCTGTGGTGGACCACACTGTTGGTCCCTGTGGTGGACCACACTGTTGGTCCCTGTGGTGGACCACACTGTTGGTCCCTGTGGTGGACCACACTGTTGGTCCCTGTGGTGGACCACACTGTTGGTCCCTGTGGTGGACCACACTGTTGGTCCCTGTGGTGGACCACACTGTTGGTCCCTGTGGTGGACCACACTGTTGGTCCCTGTGGTGGACCACACTGTTGGTCCCTGTGGTGGACCACACTGTTGGTCCCTGTGGTGGACCACACTGTTGGTCCCTGTGGTGGACCACACTGTTGGTCCCTGTGGTGGACCACACTGTTGGTCCCTGTGGTGGACCACACTGTTGGTCCCTGTGGTGGACCACACTGTTGGTCCCTGTGGTGGACCACACTGTTGGTCCCTGTGGTGGACCACACTGTTGGTCCCTGTGGTGGACCACACTGTTGGTCCCTGTGGTGGACCACACTGTTGGTCCCTGTGGTGGACCACACTGTTGGTCCCTGTGGTGGACCACACTGTTGGTCCCTGTGGTGGACCACACTGTTGGTCCCTGTGGTGGACCACACTGTTGGTCCCTGTGGTGGACCACACTGTTGGTCCCTGTGGTGGACCACACTGTTGGTCCCTGTGGTGGACCACACTGTTGGTCCCTGTGGTGGACCACACTGTTGGTCCCTGTGGTGGACCACACTGTTGGTCCCTGTGGTGGACCACACTGTTGGTCCCTGTGGTGGACCACACTGTTGGTCCCTGTGGTGGACCACACTGTTGGTCCCTGTGGTGGACCACACTGTTGGTCCCTGTGGTGGACCACACTGTTGGTCCCTGTGGTGGACCACACTGTTGGTCCCTGTGGTGGACCACACTGTTGGTCCCTGTGGTGGACCACACTGTTGGTCCCTGTGGTGGACCACACTGTTGGTCCCTGTGGTGGACCACACTGTTGGTCCCTGTGGTGGACCACACTGTTGGTCCCTGTGGTGGACCACACTGTTGGTCCCTGTGGTGGACCACACTGTTGGTCCCTGTGGTGGACCACACTGTTGGTCCCTGTGGTGGACCACACTGTTGGTCCCTGTGGTGGACCACACTGTTGGTCCCTGTGGTGGACCACACTGTTGGTCCCTGTGGTGGACCACACTGTTGGTCCCTGTGGTGGACCACACTGTTGGTCCCTGTGGTGGACCACACTGTTGGTCCCTGTGGTGGACCACACTGTTGGTCCCTGTGGTGGACCACACTGTTGGTCCCTGTGGTGGACCACACTGTTGGTCCCTGTGGTGGACCACACTGTTGGTCCCTGTGGTGGACCACACTGTTGGTCCCTGTGGTGGACCACACTGTTGGTCCCTGTGGTGGACCACACTGTGGTCCCTGTGGTGGACCACACTGTTGGTCCCTGTGGTGGACCACACTGTGGTGGACCACACTGTTGGTCCCTGTGGTGGACCACACTGTTGGTCCCTGTGGTGGACCACACTGTTGGTCCCTGTGGTGGACCACACTGTTGGTCCCTGTGGTGGACCACACTGTTGGTCCCTGTGGTGGACCACACTGTTGGTCCCTGTGGTGGACCACACTGTTGGTCCCTGTGGTGGACCACACTGTTGGTCCCTGTGGTGGACCACACTGTTGGTCCCTGTGGTGGACCACACTGTGGTTGGACCACACTGTTGGTCCCTGTGGTGGACCACACTGTTGGTCCCTGTGGTAGACCACACTGTTGGTCCCTGTGGTGGACCACACTGTTGGTCCCTGTGGTGGACCACACTGTTGGTCCCTGTGGTGGACCACACTGTTGGTCCCTGTGGTGGACCACACTGTTGGTCCCTGTGGTGGACCACACTGTTGGTCCCTGTGTGGACCTCACTGTTGGTCCCTGTGGTGGACCACACTGTTGGTCCCTGTGGTGGACCACACTGTTGGTCCCTGTGGTGGACCACACTGTTGGTCCCTGTTGGACCACACTGTTGGTCCCTGTGGTGGAACTCACTGTTGGCCCCTGTGGTGGGCCACTGTTGGTCCCTGTGGTGGACCACACTGTTGGTCCCTGTGGTGGACCACACTGTTGGTCCCTGTGGTGGACCACACTGTTGGTCCCTGTGGTGGACCACACTGTTGCCCTTTGGTGACCACACTGTTGGTCCCTGGGTGGACCACACTGTTGGTCCCTGTGGTGGACCACACTGTTGGTCCCTGTGGTGGACCACACTGTTGGTCCCTGTGGTGGACCACTGTTGGTCCCTGTGGTGGACCACACTGTTTCCCTGTGGTGGACCACACTGTTGGTCCCTGTGGTGGACCACACTGTTGGTCCCTGTGGTGGACCCACTGTTGGTCCCTGTGGTGGACCACACTGTTGGTCTCTGTGGTGGACCACACTGTTGGTCCCTGTGGTGGACCACACTTTGGTCCCTGTTGTGGACCACACTGTTGGTCCCTGTGGTGGACCACACTGTTGTCCCTGTGGTGGACCACACTGTTGGTCCCTGCGTGGACCACACTCTTGGTCCCTGTGGTGGACCACACTGTTGGTCCCTGTGGTGGACCACTGTTGGTCCCTGTGGTGGACCACACTGTTGGTCCCTGTGGTGGACCACACTGTTGGTCCCTGTGGTGGACCACACGTTGGTCCCTGTGGTGGACCACACTGTTGGTCCCTGTGGTGGACCACACTGTTGGTCCCTGTGGTGGACCACTGTTGGTCCCTGTGGTGGACCACACTGTTGGTCCCTGTGGTGGACCACACTGTTGGTCCTGTGGTGGACCACACTGTTGGTCCCTGTGGTGGACACACTGTGGTCCCTGTGGGGACCACACTGTTGGTCCCTGTGGTGGACCACACTGTTGGTCCTGTGGTGGACCACACTGTTGGTCCCTGTGGTGGACCACACTGTTGGTCCCTGTGGTGGACCACACTGTTGGTCCCTGTGGTGGACCACACTGTTGGTCCCTGTGGTGGACCACACTGTGGTCCCTGTGGTGGACCACTGTTGGTCCCTGTGGTGGACACACTGTTGGTCCCTGTGGTGGACCACACTGTTGGTCCCTGTGGTGGACCCNGGTCAGGATAAGGATTTGGGATGGGACGGAGGAAGGAATGGTGCCCCACCACTTGGACTGTCGGGATTGACCGCCGACCTGCATGATGCGAGCCCGTCGCTTTACCGTCCAGCCAAGTGTTTGGAGGAGGGTGATGTGGTACCAACGCCGGATCATAACACACACGGACTCTAACTTTACGATGAGCCAGCGTCAGTGACGAGTGATTCCCTTAGCCAACATTCCGTCCGGATCCGGGTTGTATTGTGCCGCGGCGAAGGGAGTACATCCCCCGACCGTTAGTGGAGAGAAGTCACAACTGAGAACCCTCTCGAAGACATCCCCGCCGGTATATATTACGAGCGCCTCTTGGCGGCGCATGAGAGCTCCCTCCTTCCCCAACTCCTCTCTCTTCTCACCATCAAACTTTTGAACCTCTGAATTTTGTCAGAGAAATTGTTAACGCGTTGATGAGTGAGGCTGTGGTGGATATTGTATATTTTCACGATAAATTGAAGTCCCTGATTATCCGTTGATCTGCTAATGATGGCATTATGACATTGATGTCATCGTCGTCGTCACTATCATCATCGGTGACATCATTACACATGTCGGTCTTTGTACATTCAGACGAGCCGTGACATCCCTGTCACTATAAGTCTTAGTTCTCTCCTCATCTTCCTCAGCTGCGTGGCCTTCCTCCTCCTCATCCTTTTACCCTGCCTGGTCCTCTTCCTCAGTTCCCTCCTCATTCTTTTACCCTGAGCCCTGCCTGGTCCTCTTCCTCAGTTCCCCCTCATCCTTTTACCCTGCCTGGTCCTCTTCCTCAGTTCCCTCCTCATCATTTTACCCTGCCTGGTCCTCTTCCTCACTTCCCTCCTCATTCTCCTCCTCATTCCCTCCTTATCCACCTGTACACCATGATGTGACTGTGGCTGTCGTCCCCCCCGCGTCACCTACACAACCATCTGGACCAGCAGGACCATGCCAACAGCCGTAACCAAATGTCCCACTAAACGGTGCCACCATGGTGGCTCTCTGGCACCTGTCCTACCTGCTGGAGGAACACCTTCAGGTCCTCCACCTGCTGGGTAAATAGTCGGTGTCGTTGGAATGATCCGACTACTGGCACCAAGTACCACATGGACTCCACCTCCGGGTCACACCGTGGGACTGTCGCACGTTGAAACATCTTTGATGCCAAACTTTGGACCAGACTCTGGCTACTGCGGGTCTCCCATCCTATTACCTACTTCCGTAGCAGGAAGAGGTGGCGTCCGCTTCGGTTTCCTTCCATCCAAACCACAATTGTAAACACAACACCGTCAGAAGCACCAAGGAAACACTCACCCTAAACAGTAAGATCCAAGACATTTTGGCAGCAAAAAGTTTAGAGATAGAGTCAGAAGCCAGAAATAATGATGAGATCATATCACTGATGCCAACAATATAGTCGGTTTGGAATTTCACCAGAAATTCTAAGTTGACAGATTTAGCAAGACTGGCGGAGGTGGCAGTGGTGGTGATAATCACACGTTCTTGTGTCTGGGAACATGTGCTAAAGGTGTCGAGGAACATAATGAAGGAGTCGGTAGGTAGGAAACGACTGATTCACCTTCAACTGCCTTCTCAACTAAGAGTGGACGACGCAGAGCGTTAGTGAGTCCACTGTGTTGCAGCCAAACAGAAGTATTGCCTTGCTTCCAGCGGCGTCAGTATAAGTGTTGGCAACACAGAGGCATAGTGAACATTGTTAAGTTATTAGTGTCCCACAGAGGCATAGTGAACATTGTTAAGTTATTAGAGCAACACAGAGGCATAGTGAACATTGTTAAGTTATTAGTGCAACACAGAGGCATAGTGAACATTGTTAAGTTATTAGTGGAACACAGAGGCATAGTGAACATTGTTAAGTTATTAGTGTACCACAGAGGCATAGTGAACATTGTTAAGTTATTAGTGTACCACAGAGGCATAGTGAACATTGTTAAGTTATTAGTGTACACAGAGGCATAGCGAACATTGTTAAGTTATTAGTGTACCACAGAGGCATAGTGAACATTGTTAAGTTATTAGTGGAACACAGGGCCATAGTGAACATTGTTAAGTTATTAGTGCAACACAGAGGCACAGTGAACATTGCTAAGTTATTAGTAGAACACAGAGCCATAGTGAACATTGCTAAGTTATTAGTGAAACACAGAGGCATAGTGAACATTAAGTTATTAGTGAAACACAGAGGCATAGTGAACATTAAGTTATTAGTGAAACACAGAGGCTTAGTGAACAGTCACATTGTCTCTGGATATATATTAATCCATTTCCTGTGGTCAGTGGGTCTCTGTTGTTCAGAGAAGACAGTAGTACTTGTTCTGTCACCAGGTGTGTGCTGAGTGCTGCCTGTAATATGTCATCAGGTGTGTGCTGAGTGCTACCTGTAATCTGTCACCAGGTGTGTGCTGAGTGCTGCCTGTAATCTGTCACCAGGTGTGTGCTGAGTGCTACCTGTAATCTGTCACCAGGTGTGTGCTGAGTGCTGCCTGTAATCTGTCACCAGGTGTGTGCTGAGTGCTACCTGTAATCTGTCACCAGGTGTGTGCTGAGTGCTGCCTGTAATCTGTCACCAGGTGTGTGCTGAGTGCTGCCTGTAATCTGTCACCAGGTGTGTGCTGAGTGCTACCTGTAATCTGTCACCAGGTGTGTGCTGAGTGCTGCCTGTAATCTGTCACCAGGTGTGTGCTGAGTGCTGCCTGTAATCTGTCACCAGGTGTGTGCTGAGTGCTGCCTGTAATCTGTCACCAGGTGTGTGCTGAGTGCTGCCTGTAATCTGTCACCAGGTGTGTGCTGAGTGCTGCCTGTAATCTGTCACCAGGTGTGTGCTGAGTGCTACCTGTAATCTGTCACCAGGTGTGTGCTGAGTGCTACCTGTAATCTGTCACCAGGTGTGTGCTGAGTGCTGCCTGTAATCTGTCACCAGGTGTGTGCTGAGTGCTGCCAGTAATCTGTCACCAGGTGTGTGCTGAGTGCTGCTTGTAATCTGTCACCAGGTGTGTGTGCTGAGTGCTGCCTGTAACCTGTCACCAGGTATGTGTTGCCTGTAATCTGTCACCAGGTGTGTGTTGAGTGCTGCCTGTAATCTGTCACCAGGTGTGTGCTGAGTGTTGCCTGTAGTCTGTCACCAGGTGTGTGCTGAGTGCTACCTGTAACCTGTCACCAGGTGTGTGCTGCCTGTAATCTGTCACCAGGTGTGTGTGCTGAGTGCTACCTGTAACCTGTCACCAGGTGTGTGCTGCCTGTAATCTGTCACCATGTGTGTGTTGAGTGCTGCCTGTAATCTGTCACCAGGTGTGTGCTGAGTGCTGCCTGTAATCTGTCACCAGGTGTGTGCTGAGTGCTGCCTGTAATCTGTCACCAGGTGTGTGCTGAGTGCTGCCTGTAATCTGTCACCAGGTGTGTGCTGCCTGTAATCTGTCACCAGGTGTGTGTGCTGAGTGCTACCTGTAATCTGTCACCAGGTGTGTGCTGAGTGCTGCCTGTAATCTGTCACCAGGTGTGTGCTGAGTGCTGCCTGTAATCTGTCACCAGGTGTGTGCTGAGTGCTGCCAGTAATCTGTCACCAGGTGTGTGCTGAGTGCTGCCTGTAATCTGTCACCAGGTGTGTGTGCTGAGTGCTGCCTGTAATCTGTCACCAGGTATGTGTTGCCTGTAATCTGTCACCAGGTGTGTGTTGAGTGCTGCCTGTAATCTGTCACCAGGTGTGTGCTGAGTGTTGCCTGTAATCTGTCACCAGGTGTGTGCTGAGTGCTACCTGTAACCTGTCACCAGGTGTGTGCTGCCTGTAATCTGTCACCAGGTGTGTGTGCTGAGTGCTACCTGTAACCTGTCACCAGGTGTGTGCTGCCTGTAATCTGTCACCATGTGTGTGTTGAGTGCTGCCTGTAATCTGTAACCAGGTGTGTGCTGAGTGCTACCTGTAATCTGTCACCAGGTGTGTGTTGAGTGCTGCCTGTAATCTTTCACCAGGTGTGTGCTGAATGCTGCCTGTAACCTGTCACCAGGTGTGTGCTGCCTGTAATCTGTCACCAGGTGTGTGTGCTGAGTGCTACCTGTAATCTGTCACCAGGTGTGTGCTGAGTGCTGCCTGTAATCTGTCACCAGGTGTGTGCTGAGTGCTGCCTGTAATCTGTCACCAGGTGTGTGCTGAGTGCTACCTGTAATCTGTCACCAGGTGTGTGCTGAGTGCTGCCTGTAATCTGTCACCAGGTGTGTGCTGAGTGCTACCTGTAATCTGTCACCAGGTGTGTGCTGAGTGCTGCCTGTAATCTGTCACCAGGTGTGTGCACCGAGTGCTTCCTGTAATCTGTCACAAGGTGTGTGCTGAGTGCTGCCTGTAATCTGTCACCAGGTGTGTCCTGAGTGCTACCTGTAATCTGTCACCAGGTGTGTGCTGCCTGTAATCTGTCACCAGGTGTGTGTGCTGAGTGCTACCTGTAACCTGTCACCAGGTGTGTGCTGCCTGTAATCTGTCAACAGGTGTGTGTGAGTGCTGCCTGTAATCTGTCACCAGGTGTGTGCTGAGTGCTTCCTGTAATCTGTCACCAGGTGTGTGTTGAGTGCTGCCTGTAATCTTTCACCAGGTGTGTGCTGAATGCTGCCTGTAACCTGTCACCAGGTGTGTGCTGCCTGTAATCTGTCACCAGGTGTGTGTGCTGAGTGCTACCTGTAATCTGTCACCAGGTGTGTGCTGAGTGCTGCCTGTAATCTGTCACCAGGTGTGTGCTGAGTGCTACCTGTAATCTGTCACCAGGTGTGTGCTGAGTGCTGCCTGTAATCTGTCACCAGGTGTGTGCTGAGTGCTACCTGTAATCTGTCACCAGGTGTGTGCTGAGTGCTGCCTGTAATCTGTCACCAGGTGTGTGCACCGAGTGCTTCCTGTAATCTGTCACCAGGTGTGTGCTGAGTGCTGCCTGTAATCTGTCACCAGGTGTGTGCTGAGTGCTACCTGTAATCTGTCACCAGGTGTGTGCTGAGTGCTGCCTGTAATCTGTCACCAGGTGTGTGCTGAGTGCTACCTGTAATCTGTCACCAGGTGTGTGCTGAGTGCTGCCTGTAATCTGTCACCAGGTGTGTGCTGAGTGCTACCTGTAATCTGTCACCAGATGTGTGCTGAGTGCTGCCTGTAATCTGTCACCAGGTGTGTGCACCGAGTGCTTCCTGTAATCTGTCACCAGGTGTGTGCTGAGTGCTGCCTGGAATCTGTCACCAGGTGTGTGCTGAGTGCTACCTGTAATCTGTCACCAGGTGTGTGCTGAGTGCTACCTGTAATCTGTCACCAGGTGTGTGCTGAGTGCTGCCTGTAATCTGTCACCAGGTGTGTGCTGAGTGCTGCCTGTAATCTGTCACCAGGTGTGTGCTGAGTGCTACCTGTAATCTGTCACCAGGTGTGTGCAGAGTGCTACCTGTAATCTGTCACCAGGTGTGTGCTGAGTGCAGCCTGTAATCTGTCACCAGGTGTGTGCACCTAGTGCTTCCTGTAATCTGTCACCAGGTGTGTGCTGAGTGCTGCCTGTAATCTGTCACCAGGTGTGTGCTGAGTGCTGCCCGTAATCTGTCATGAAGTGGGTAGAATATAGTTGTGCATTAATTGGCTGTTGATTGCTGGTGTTGACTTTTTGATGTGTAGTGCCTCGGTGATGTCGAGTCTCCTGCTATCGCTGTATCTATTCATGATATCAACGGGATATTTACGGCAAAACAACTAAACTTTCACTGAACGACCTTTTTGACATCTTTTTTGTTATCGTTCTGCCCCCCCCCCAGCACGTGTTGCACGGCTCTAGTGCCCCCAGCACGTGTTGCACGGCTCTAGTCCCCCCAGCACGTGTTGCACGGCTCTAGTCCCCCCAGCACGTGTTGCACGGCTCTAGTCCCCCAACACGTGTTGCACGGCTCTAGTCCCCCAGCACGTGTTGCACGGCTCTAGTCCCCTCAGCACGTGTTGCACGGCTCTAGTCCCCCAGCACGTGTTGCACGGTTCTAGTCCCCCAGCACGTGTTGCACGGTTCTAGTCCCCCAGCACGTGCTGCACGGCTCTAGTCCCCCCAGCACGTGTTGCACGGCTCTAGTCCCCCCAGCACGTGTTGCACGGCTCTAGTCAACCCAGCACGTGTTGCACGGCTCTAGTCCCCCCAGCACGTGTTGCACGGCTCTAGTCCCCCCAGCACGTGTTGCACGGCTCTGGTCCCCCCAGCACGTGTTGCACGGCTCTAGTCCCCCAGCACGTGTTGCACGGCTCTGGTCCCCCCAGCACGCGTTGCACGGCTCTAGTCCCCCTAGCACGTGTTGCACGGCTCTGGTCCCCCCAGCACGTGTTGCACGGCTCTGGTCCCCCCAGCACGTGTTGCACGGCTCTAGTCCCCCAGCACGTGTTGCACGGCTCTAGTCCCCCAGCACGTGTTGCACGGCTCTAGTCCCCCAGCACGTGGTGCACGGCTCTAGTCCCCCAGCACGTGTTGCACGGCTCTAGTCCCCCAGCACGTGTTGCACGGCTCTAGTCCCCCAGCACGTGTTGCACGGCTCTAGTCCCCCAGCACGTGTTGCACGGCTCTAGTCCCCCCAGCACGTGTTGCACGGCTCTAGTCCCCCAGCACGTGTTGCACGGCTCTAGTCCCCCCAGCACGTGTTGCACGGCTCTAGTCCCCTCAGCACGTGTTGCACGGCTCTAGTCCCCCCAGCACGTGTTGCACGGCTCTAGTCCCCCCAGCACGTGTTGCACGGCTCTAGTCCCCTCAGCACGTGTTGCACGGCTCTAGTCCCCCAGCACGTGTTGCACGGCTCTAGTCCCCCAGCACGTGTTGCACGGCTCTAGTCCCCCCAGCACGTGTTGCACGGCTCTAGTCCCCCAGCACGTGTTGCACGGCTCTAGTCCCCCCAGCACGTGTTGCACGGCTCTAGTCCCCTCAGCACGTGTTGCACGGCTCTAGTCCCCCAGCACGTGTTGCACGGCTCTGGTCCCCCCAGCACGTGTTGCACGGTTCTAGTCCCCCAGCACGTGTTGCAGGGCTCTAGTCCCCCCAGCACGTGTTGCACGGCTCTAGTCCCCCCAGCACGTGTTGCACGGCTCTAGTCCCCCCAGCACGTGTTGCACGGCTCTAGTCCCCCCAGCACGTGTTGCACGGCTCTAGTCCCCCCAGCACGTGTTGCACGACTCTAGTCCCCCAGCACGTGTTGCACGGCTTTAGTCCCCTCAGCACGTGTTGCACGGCTCTAGTCCCCCAGCACGTGTTGCACGGCTCTAGTCCCCCCAGCACGTGTTGCACGGCTCTAGTCCCCCAGCACGTGTTGCACGGCTCTAGTCCCCCCAGCACGTGTTGCACGGCTCTAGTCCCCCAGCACATGTTGCACGGCTCTAGTCCCCCAGCACGTGGTGCACGGCTCTAGTCCCCCAGCACGTGTTGCACGGCTCTAGTCCCCCAGCACGTGTTGCACGGCTCTAGTCCCCCAGCACGTGTTGCACGGCTCTAGTCCCCCCAGCACGTGTTGCACGGCTCTAGTCATCCCAGCACGTGTTGCACGGCTCTAGTCTCCCCAGCACGTGTTGCACGGCTTTAGTCCCCCCAGCACGTGTTGCACGGCTTTAGTCCCCCCAGCACGTGTTGCACGGCTCTAGTCCCCCAGCACGTGTTGCACGGCTCTAGTCCCCCAGCACGTGTTGCACGGCTCTAGTCCCCCAGCACGTGTTGCACGGCTCTAGTCCCCCCAGCACGTGTTGCACGGCTCTAGTCCCCCCAGCACGTGTTGCACGGCTCTAGTCCCCCAGCACGTGTTGCACGGCTCTAGTCCCCAGCACGTGTTGCACGGCTCTAGTCCCCCAGCACGTGTTGCACGGCTCTAGTCCCCAGCACGTGTTGCACGGCTCTAGTCCCCCAGCACGTGTTGCACGGCTCTAGTCCCCCCAGCACGTGTTGCACGGCTCTAGTCCCCCCAGCACGTGTTGCACGGCTCTAGTCCCCTCAGCACGTGTTGCACGGCTCTAGTCCCTCCAGCACGTGTTGCACGGTTCTAGTCCCCCAGCACGTGTTGCAGGCTCTAGTCCCCCCAGCACGTGTTGCACGGCTCTAGTCCCCCCAGCACGTGTTGCACGGCTCTAGTCCCCCCAGCACGTGTTGCACGGCTCTAGTCCCCCAGCACGTGTTGCACGGCTCTAGTCCCCCCAGCACGTGTTGCACGACTCTAGTCCCCCCAGCACGTGTTGCACGGCTTTAGTCCCCCAGCACGTGTTGCACGGCTCTAGTCCCCCAGCACGTGTTGCACGGCTCTAGTCCCCCCAGCACGTGTTGCACGGCTCTAGTCCCCCAGCACGTGTTGCACGGCTCTAGTCCCCCCAGCACGTGTTGCACGGCTCTAGTCCCCCCAGCACGTGTTGCACGGCTCTGGTCCCCCAGCACGTGTTGCACGGTCTAGTCCCCCAGCACGTGTTGCACGGCTCTGGTCCCCCCAGCACGCGTTGCACGGCTCTAGTCCCCCTAGCACGTGTTGCACGGCTCTGGTCCCCCCAGCACGTGTTGCACGGCTCTGGTCCCCCCAGCACGTGTTGCACGGCTCTAGTCCCCCAGCACGTGTTGCACGGCTCTAGTCCCCCCAGCACGTGTTGCACGGCTCTAGTCCCCCAGCACGTGTTGCACGGCTCTAGTCCCCAGCACGTGGTGCACGGCTCTAGTCCCCCCAGCACGTGTTGCACGGCTCTAGTCCCCCCAGCACGTGTTGCACGGCTCTAGTCCCCCCAGCACGTGTTGCACGGCTCTAGTCCCCCCAGCACGTGTTGCACGGCTCTAGTCCCCCAGCACGTGTTGCACGGCCCTAGTCCCCCCAGCACGTGTTGCACGGCTCTAGTCCCCCAGCACGTGTTGCACGGCTCTAGTCCCCCCAGCACGTGTTGCACGGCTCTAGTCCCCCAGCACGTGTTGCACGGCTCTAGTCCCCCCAGCACGTGTTGCACGGCTCTAGTCTCCCCAGCACGTGTTGCACGGCTCTAGTCTCCCCAGCACGTGTTGCACGCTTTAGTCCCCCCAGCACGTGTTGCACGGCTCTAGTCCCCCAGCACGTGTTGCACGGCTCTAGTCCCCCAGCACGTGTTGCACGGCTCTAGTCCCCCAGCACGTGTTGCACGGCTCTAGTCCCACCAGCACGTGTTGCACGGCTCTAGTCCCCCCAGCACGTGTTGCACGGCTCTAGTCCCCCAGCACGTGTTGCACGGCTCTAGTCCCCCAGCACGTGTTGCACGGCTCTAGTCCCCCAGCACGTGTTGCACGGCTCTAGTCCCCCCAGCACGTGTTGCACGGCTCTAGTCCCCCCAGCACGTGTTGCACGGCTCTAGTCCCCCAGCACGTGTTGCACGGCTCTAGTCCCCCCAGCACGTGTTGCACGGCTCTAGTCCCCCAGCACGTGTTGCACGGCTCTAGTCCCCCCAGCACGTGTTGCACGGCTCTGGTCCCCCAGCACGTGTTGCACGGCTCTAGTCCCCCAGCACGTGTTGCACGGCTCTGGTCCCCCAGCACGTGTTGCACGGCTCTAGTCCCCCCAGCACGTGTTGCACGGCTCGGTCCCCCAGCACGTGTTGCACGGCTCTAGTCCCCCAGCACGTGTTGCACGGCTCTAGTCCCCCAGCACGTGTTGCACGGCTCTAGTCCCCCCAGCACGTGTTGCACGGCTCTAGTCCCCCAGCACGTGTTGCACGGCTCTAGTCCCCCAGCACGTGTTGCACGGCTCTAGTCCCCCAGCACGTGTTGCACGGCTCTAGTCCCCCAGCACGTGTTGCACGGCTCTAGTCCCCAGCACGTGTTGCACGGCTCTAGTCCCCCAGCACGTGTTGCACGGCTCTAGTCCCCCCAGCACGTGTTGCAGGGCTCTAGTCCCCCAGCACGTGTTGCACGGCTCTAGTCCCCCAGCACGTGTTGCACGGCTCTAGTCCCACCAGCACGTGTTGCAGGGCTCTAGTCCTCCCAGCACGTGTTGCACGGTTCTAGTCCCCCCAGCACGTGTTGCACGCTCTAGTCCCCCAGCACGTGTTGCACGGCTCTGGTCCCCCCCAACACGTGTTGCACGGCTCTAGTCCCCCCAGCACGTGTTGCACGGCTCTAGTCCCCCCAGCACGTGTTGCACGGCTCTAGTCCCCCCACACGTGTTGCACGGCTTTAGTCCCCTCATGATGCACCCCCCTCTCGCTAGGTACCCCCCTCCTAGCTACACCCCCCCCTTTAGTGATCTGCAACATTGCTACTTCATCAAATCAAAGAAATAATAAATAAATTTGGGTTGGACCGGTTGATGCAGAGCGAACCGGTCCAGCTCGGGTTGGGCCGGGGTCCAAAAGAGTGAGAGAGAGAGAGAGAGAGAGAGAGAGAGAGAGAGAGAGAGAGAGAGAGAGAGAGAGAGAGAGAGAGAGAGAGAGAGAGGAGCTAGACCCGGGCACCGCCGGTTAACTCTTCCAGCAGATCAATATAGTTTAAATATTATTCAGTAAATCATAATTTACAAGGATCAAATCACTAATTATGCTCCCCATATACTCTACACCTTTTTCCTAATATAAGCATCGTAAAAATATCATTACATCAAAATTCGAAAAATACAAAAATAATATGATATCCTGAAACTAAAAGAAACATGAAATATTTCTAATATAAGCGTGTTAGGGGAGGAGACCTGAGGCTCTGGGAATGTATTTGTCATCATTAAAGGCTCAAGCTGTAAATGACAAAGGTGACAAGGCTCTCAGTGTGATGACGTCAGTACACTGATGGAGGAGATGTCCAGTGATGTGACGTCCCTCTGGTCCACTGTTGGTCCCTGTGGTGGACCACACTGTTGGTCCCTGTGGTGGACCACACTGTTGGTCCCTGTGGTGGACCACACTGTTGGTCCCTGTGGTGGACCACACTGTTGGTCCCTGTGGTGGACCACACTGTTGGTCCCTGTGGTGGACCACACTGTTGGTCCCTGTGGTGGACCACACTGTTGGTCCCTGTGGTGGACCACACTGTTGGTCCCTGTGGTGGACCACACTGTTGGTCCCTGTGGTGGACCACACTGTTGGTCCCTGTGGTGGACCACACTGTTGGTCCCTGTGGTGGACCACACTGTTGGTCCCTGTGGTGGACCACACTGTTGGTCCCTGTGGTGGACCACACTGTTGGTCCCTGTGGTGGACCACACTGTTGGTCCCTGTGGTGGACCACACTGTTGGTCCCTGTGGTGGACCACACTGTTGGTCCCTGTGGTGGACCACACTGTTGGTCCCTGTGGTGGACCACACTGTTGGTCCCTGTGGTGGACCACACTGTTGGTCCCTGTGGTGGACCACACTGTTGGTCCCTGTGGTGGACCACACTGTTGGTCCCTGTGGTGGCCACACTGTTGGTCCTGTGGTGGACCACACTGTTGGTCCCTGTGGTGGACCACACTGTTGGTCCCTGTGGTGGACCACACTGTTGGTCCCTGTGGTGGACCACACTGTTGGTCCCTGTGGTGGACCACACTGTTGGTCCCTGTGGTGGACCACACTGTTGGTCCCTGTGGTGGACCACACTGTTGGTCCCTGTGGTGGACCACACTGTTGGTCCCTGTGGTGGACCACACTGTTGGTCCCTGTGGTGGACCACACTGTTGGTCCCTGTGGTGGACCACACTGTTGGTCCCTGTGGTGGACCACACTGTTGGTCCCTGTGGTGGACCACACTGTTGGTCCCTGTGGTGGACCACACTGTTGGTCCCTGTGGTGGACCACACTGTTGGTCCCTGTGGTGGACCACACTGTTGGTCCCTGTGGTGGACCACACTGTTGGTCCCTGTGGTGGACCACACTGTTGGTCCCTGTGGTGGACCACACTGTTGGTCCCTGTGGTGGACCACACTGTTGGTCCCTGTGGTGGACCACACTGTTGGTCCCTGTGGTGGACCACACTGTTGGTCCCTGTGGTGGACCACACTGTTGGTCCCTGTGGTGGACCACACTGTTGGTCCCTGTGGTGGACCACACTGTTGGTCCCTGTGGTGGACCACACTGTTGGTCCCTGTGGTGGACCACACTGTTGGTCCCTGTGGTGGACCACACTGTTGGTCCCTGTGGTGGACCACACTGTTGGTCCCTGTGGTGGACCACACTGTTGGTCCCTGTGGTGGACCACACTGTTGGTCCCTGTGGTGGACCACACTGTTGGTCCCTGTGGACCACACTGTTGGTCCCTGTGGTGGACCACACTGTTGGTCCCTGTGGTGGACCACACTGTTGGTCCCTGTGGTGGACCACACTGTTGGTCCCTGTGGTGGACCACACTGTTGGTCCCTGTGGTGGACCACACTGTTGGTCCCTGTGGTGGACCACACTGTTGGTCCCTGTGGTGGACCACACTGTTGGTCCCTGTGGTGGACCACACTGTTGGTCCCTGTGGTGGACCACACTGTTGGTCCCTGTGGTGGACCACACTGTTGGTCCCTGTGGTGGACCACACTGTTGGTCCCTGTGGTGGACCACACTGTTGGTCCCTGTGGTGGACCACACTGTTGGTCCCTGTGGTGGACCACACTGTTGGTCCCTGTGGTGGACCACACTGTTGGTCCCTGTGGTGGACCACACTGTTGGTCCCTGTGGTGGACCACACTGTTGGTCCCTGTGGTGGACCACACTGTTGGTCCCTGTGGTGGACCACACTGTTGGTCCCTGTGGTGGACCACACTGTTGGTCCCTGTGGTGGACCACACTGTTGGTCCCTGTGGTGGACCACACTGTTGGTCCCTGTGGTGGACCACACTGTTGGTCCCTGTGGTGGACCACACTGTTGGTCCCTGTGGTGGACCACACTGTTGGTCCCTGTGGTGGACCACACTGTTGGTCCCTGTGGTGGACCACACTGTTGGTCCCTGTGGTGGACCACACTGTTGGTCCCTGTGGTGGACCACACTGTTGGTCCCTGTGGTGGACCACACTGTTGGTCCCTGTGGTGGACCACACTGTTGGTCCCTGTGGTGGACCACACTGTTGGTCCCTGTGGTGGACCACACTGTTGGTCCCTGTGGTGGACCACACTGTTGGTCCCTGTGGTGGACCACACTGTTGGTCCCTGTGGTGGACCACACTGTTGGTCCCTGTGGTGGACCACACTGTTGGTCCCTGTGGTGGACCACACTGTTGGTCCCTGTGGTGGACCACACTGTTGGTCCCTGTGGTGGACCACACTGTTGGTCCCTGTGGTGGACCACACTGTTGGTCCCTGTGGTGGACCACACTGTTGGTCCCTGTGGTGGACCACACTGTTGGTCCCTGTGGTGGACCACACTGTTGGTCCTGTGGTGGACCACACTGTTGGTCCCTGTGGTGGACCACACTGTTGGTCCCTGTGGTGGACCACACTGTTGGTCCCTGTGGTGGACCACACTGTTGGTCCCTGTGGTGGACCACACTGTTGGTCCCTGTGGTGGACCACACTGTTGGTCCCTGTGGTGGACCACACTGTTGGTCCCTGTGGTGGACCACACTGTTGGTCCCTGTGGTGGACCACACTGTTGGTCCCTGTGGTGGACCACACTGTTGGTCCCTGTGGTGGACCACACTGTTGGTCCCTGTGGTGGACCACACTGTTGGTCCCTGTGGTGGACCACACTGTTGGTCCCTGTGGTGGACCACACTGTTGGTCCCTGTGGTGGACCACACTGTTGGTCCCTGTGGTGGACCACACTGTTGGTCCCTGTGGTGGACCACACTGTTGGTCCCTGTGGTGGACCACACTGTTGGTCCCTGTGGTGGACCACACTGTTGGTCCCTGTGGTGGACCACACTGTGGTGGACCACACTGTTGGTCCCTGTGGTGGACCACACTGTTGGTCCCTGTGGTGGACCACACTGTTGGTCCCTGTGGTGGACCACACTGTTGGTCCCTGTGGTGGACCACACTGTTGGTCCCTGTGGTGGACCACACTGTTGGTCCCTGTGGTGGACCACACTGTTGGTCCCTGTGGTGGACCACACTGTTGGTCCCTGTGGTGGACCACACTGTTGGTCCCTGTGGTGGACCACACTGTGGTGGACCACACTGTTGGTCCCTGTGGTGGACCACACTGTTGGTCCCTGTGGTGGACCACACTGTTGGTCCCTGTGGTGGACCACACTGTTGGTCCCTGTGGTGGACCACACTGTTGGTCCCTGTGGTGGACCACACTGTTGGTCCCTGTGGTGGACCACACTGTTGGTCCCTGTGGTGGACCACACTGTTGGTCCTGTGGTGGACCACACTGTTGGTCCCTGTGGTGGACCACACTGTTGGTCCCTGTGGTGGACCACACTGTTGGTCCCTGTGGTGGACCACACTGTTGGTCCCTGTGGTGGACCACACTGTTGGTCCCTGTGGTGGACCACTGTTGGTCCCTGTGGTGGACCACTGTTGGTCCCTGTGGTGGACCACACTGTTGGTCCCTGTGGTGGACCACACTGTTGGTCCCTGTGGTGGACCACACTGTTGGTCCCTGTGGTGGACCACACTGTTGGTCCCTGTGGTGGACCACACTGTTGGTCCCTGTGGTGGACCACACTGTTGGTCCCTGTGGTGGACCACACTGTTGGTCCCTGTGGTGGACCACACTGTTGGTCCCTGTGGTGGACCACTGTTGGTCCCTGTGGTGGACCACACTGTTGGTCCCTGTGGTGGACCACACTGTTGGTCCCTGTGGTGGACCACACTGTTGGTCCCTGTGGTGGACCACACTGTTGGTCCCTGTGGTGGACCACACTGTTGGTCCCTGTGGTGGACACACTGTTGGTCCCTGTGGTGGACCACACTGTTGGTCCCTGTGGTGGACCACACTGTTGGTCCCTGTGGTGGACCACACTGTTGGTCCCTGTGGTGGACCACACTGTTGGTCCCTGTGGTGGACCACACTGTTGGTCCCTGTGGTGGACCACACTGTTGGTCCCTGTGGTGGACCACTGTTGGTCCCTGTGGTGGCCACACTGTTGGTCCCTGTGGTGGACCACACTGTTGGTCCCTGTGGTGGACCACACTGTTGTTGGCCACACTGTTGGTCCCTGTGTGGACCACACTGTTGTGGCCACACTGTTGGTCCCTGTGGTGGACCACACTGTGGTCCCTGTGGTGGACCACACTGTTGGTCCCTGTGGTGGACCACACTGTTGTGGGCCACACTGTTGTCCCTGTGGTGGACCACACTGTGGTGGACCACACTGTTGGTCCCTGTGGTGGACCACACTGTTGGTCCCTGTGGTGGACCACACTGTTGGTCCCTGTGGTGGACCACACTGTTGGTCCCTGTGGTGGACCACACTGTTGGTCCCTGTGGTGGACCACACTGTTGGTCCCTGTGGTGGACCACACTGTTGGTCCCTGTGGTGGACCACACTGTTGGTCCCTGTGGTGGACCACACTGTTGGTCCCTGTGGTGGACCACACTGTTGGTCCCTGTGGTGGACCACACTGTTGGTCCCTGTGGTGGACCACACTGTTGGTCCCTGTGGTGGACCACACTGTTGGTCCCTGTGGTGGACCACACTGTTGGTCCCTGTGGTGGACCACTGTTGGTCCCTGTGGTGGACCACACTGTTGGTCCCTGTGGTGGACCACACTGTTGGTCCCTGTGGTGGACCACACTGTTGGTCCCTGTGGTGGACCACACTGTTGGTCCCTGTGGTGGACCACACTGTTGGTCCCTGTGGTGGACCACACTGTTGGTCCCTGTGGTGGACCACACTGTTGGTCCCTGTGGTGGACCACACTGTTGGTCCCTGTGGTGGACCACTGTTGGTCCCTGTGGTGGACCACACTGTTGGTCCCTGTGGTGGACCACACTGTTGGTCCCTGTGGTGGACCACACTGTTGGTCCCTGTGGTGGACCACACTGTTGGTCCCTGTGGTGGACACACTGTTGGTCCCTGTGGTGGACCACACTGTTGGTCCCTGTGGTGGACCACACTGTTGGTCCCTGTGGTGGACCACACTGTTGGTCCCTGTGGTGGACCACACTGTTGGTCCCTGTGGTGGACCACACTGTTGGTCCCTGTGGTGGACCACACTGTTGGTCCCTGTGGTGGACCACACTGTTGGTCCCTGTGGGACCACTGTTGGTCCCTGTGGTGGCCACACTGTTGGTCCCTGTGGTGGACCACACTGTTGGTCCCTGTGGTGGACCACACTGTTGTAGGCCACTGTTGGTCCCTGTGGTGGACCACACTGTTGGTCCCTGTGGTGGACCACACTGGTAGGCCCACTGTTGGTCCCTGTGTGGACCACACTGTTGGTCCCTGTGGTGGACCACACTGTGGTAGGCCACACTGTTGGTCCCTGTGGTGGACCACACTGTTGGTCCCTGTGGTGGACCACACTGTTGGTCCCTGTGGTGGACCACACTGTTGGTCCGTGGTGGACCACACTGTTGGTCCCTGTGGTGGACCACACTGTTGGTCCCTGTGTGGACCACACTGTGGTAGACCACACTGTTGGTCCCTGTGGTGGACCACACTGTTGGTCCCTGTGGTGGACCACACTGTTGGTCCCTGTGGTGGACCACACTGTTGGTCCCTGTGGTGGACCACACTGTTGGTCCTTGTGGTGGACCACACTGTTGGTCCCTGTGGTGGACCCCTGTTGGTCCCTGTGGTGGACCACACTGTTGGTCCCTGTGGTGGACCACACTGTTGGTCCCTGTGGTGGATCTCACTGTTGGTCCCTGTGGTGGACCACACTGTTGGTCCCTGTGGTGGACCACACTGTTGGTCCCTGTTGTGGACCACACTGTTGGTCCCTGTGGTGGACCACACTGTTGGTCCCTGTGGTGGACCACACTGTTGGTCCCTGTGGTGGACCACACTGTTGGTCCCTGTGTGGACCACACTGTTGGTCCCTGTGGTGGACCACACTGTTGGTCCCTGTGGTGGACCACACTGTTGGTCCCTGTGGTGGACCACACTGTTGGTCCCTGTGGTGGACCACACTGTTGGTCCCTGTGGTGGACCACTGTTGGTCCCTGTGGTGGACCACACTGTTGGTCCCTGTGGTGGACCACACTGTTGGTCCCTGTGGTGACCACACTGTTGGTCCCTGTGGTGGACCACACTGTGGTCCCTGTGGTGGACCACACTGTTGGTCCCTGTGGTGGACCACTGTTGGTCCCTGTGGTGGACCACACTGTTGGTCCCTGTGGTGGACCACACTGTTGTCCCTGTGGTGGACCACACTGTTGGTCCCTGTGGTGGACCACACTGTTGTGTCCCTTTGGTGGACACACTGTTGGTCCCTGTGGTGGACCACACTGTTGGTCCCTGTGGTGGACCACACTGTTGGTCCCTGTGGTGGACCACACTGTTGGTCCCTGTGGTGGACCACACTGTTGGTCCCTGTGGTGGACCACACTGTTGGTCCCTGTGGTGGCCACACTGTTGGTCCCTGTGGTGGACCACACTGTTGGTCCCTGTGGTGGACCACACTGTTGGTCCCTGTGGTGGACCACACTGTTGGTCCCTGTGGTGGACCACACTGTTGGTCCCTGTGGTGGACCACACTGTTGGTCCCTGTGGTGGACCACACTGTTGGTCCCTGTGGTGGACCACTGTTGGTCCCTGTGGTGGACCACACTGTTGGTCCTGTGGTGGACCACACTGTTGGTCCCTGTGGTGGACCACACTGTTGGTCCCTGTGTGGACACACTGTTGGTCCTGTGGTGGACCACACTGTTGGTCCCTGTGGTGGACCACACTGTTGGTCCCTGTGGTGGACCCCACTGTTGGTCCCTGTGGTGGACCACACTGTTGGTCCTGTGGTGGACCACACTGTTGGTCCCTGTGGTGGACCACACTGTTTGGTCCCTGTGGTGGACCACACTGTTGGTCCCTGTGGTGGACC
>WNGS01000187.1:65802-107110 GCA_020271785.1 Procambarus virginalis | reverse complement strand
GACCACACTGTTGGTCCCTGTGGTGGACCACACTGTTGGTCCCTGTGGTGGACCACACTGTTGGTCCCTGTTGTGGACCTCACTGTTGGTCCCTGTGGTGGACCACACTGTTGGTCCCTGTGGTGGACCACACTGTTGGTCCCTGTGGTGGACCACACTGTTGGTCCCTGTGGTGGACCACACTGTTGGTCCCTGTGGTGGACCACACTGTTGGTCCCTGTGGTGGACCACACTGTTGGTCCCTGTGGTGGACCACACTGTTGGTCCCTGTGGTGGACCACACTGTTGGACCCTGTGGTGGACCACACTGTTGGTCCCTGTGGTGGACCACACTGTTGGTCCCTGTGATGGATCACACTGTTGGTCCCTGTGGTGGACCACACTGTTAGTCCCTGTGGGTGGACCACACTGTTGGTCCCTGTGGTGGACCACACTGTTGGTCCCTGTGGTGGACCACACTGTTGGTCCCTGTTTTGGACCACACTGTTGGTCCCTGTGGTGGACCACACTGTTGGTCCCTGTGGTGGACCACACTGTTGGTCCCTGTGGTAGACCACACTGTTGGTCCCTGTGGTGGACCACACTGTTGGTCCCTGTTGTGGACCTCACTGTTGGTCCCTGTGGTGGACCACACTGTTGGTCCCTGTGGTGGACCAAACTGTTGGTCCCTGTGGTGGACCACACTGTTGGTCCCTGTGGTGGACCACACTGTTGGTCCCTGTTGTGGACCTCACTGTTGGTCCCTGTGGTGGACCACACTGTTGGTCCCTGTGGTGGACCACACTGTTGGTCCCTGTGGTGGACCACACTGTTGGTAACTGTTGTGGACCTCACTGTTGGTCCCTGTGGTGGACCACACTGTGGTGGACCACACTGTTGGTCCCTGTGGTGGACCACACTGTTGGTCCCTGTGGTGGACCACACTGTTGGTCCCTGTGGTGGACCACACTGTTGGTCCCTGTTGTGGACCTCACTGTTGGTCCCTGTGGTGGACCACACTGTGGTGGACCACACTGTTGGTCCCTGTGGTGGACCACACTGATTGTCCCTTGTTGTAGACCACACTGTTGGTCCCTGTGGTGGACCACACTGTTGGTCCCTGTGGTGGACCACACTGTTGGTCCCTGTGGTGGACCACACTGTTGGTCCCTGTGGTGGACCACACTGTTGGTCCCTGTGGTGGACCACACTGTTGGTCCCTGTGGTGGACCTCACTCTTGGTCCCTGTGGTAGACCACACTGTTGGTCCCTGTGGTGGACCACACTGTTGGTCCCTGTAGTGGACCACACTGTTGGTCCCTGTGGTGGACCACACTGTTGGTCCCTGTGGTGGACCACACTGTTGGTCCCTGTTGTGGACCTCACTGTTGGTCCCTGTGGTAGACCACACTGTTGGTCCCTGTGGTGGACCACACTGTTGGTCCCTGTGGTGGACCACACTGTGGTGGACCACACTGTTGGTCCCTGTGGTGGACCACACTGTTGGTCCCTGTGGTAGACCACACTGTTGGTCCCTGTGGTGGACCACACTGTTGGTCCCTGTAGTGGACCACACTGTTGGTCCCTGTGGTGGATCTCACTGTTGGTCCCTGTGGTGGATCACACTGTTGGTCCCTGTGGTGGACCACACTGTTGGTCCCTGTTGTGGACCTCACTGTTGGTCCGTGTGGTGGACCACACTGCTGGTCCCTGTGGTGGACCACACTGTTGGTCCCTGTGGTGGACCACACTGTTGGTCCCTGTTGTGGACCTCACTGTTGGTCCCTGTGGTGGACCACACTGTGGTGGACCACACTGTGGTAGACCACACTGTTGGTCCCTGTGGTGGACCACACTGTTGGTCCATGTGGTGGACCACACTGTTGGTCCCTGTGGTGGGCCACTGCTGGTCCCTGTGGTGGACCACACTGTTGGTCCCTGTGGTGGACCACACTGTTGGTCCCTGTGGTGGACCACACTGTTGGTTCCTGAGGTGGACCACACTGTTGGTCCCTGTGGTGGACCTCACTGTTGGTCCCTGTGGTGGGCCACTGTTGGTCCCTGTGGTGGACCACACTGTTGGTCCCTGTGGTGGACCACACTGTTGGTCCCTGTGGTGGACCACACTGTTGCTCACTTTCGTGGACCATACTGTTGGTCCCTGTGGTGGACCACACTGTTGGTCCCTGTGGTGGTCCACACTGTTGGTCCCTGTGGTGGACCACACTGTTGGTCCCTGTGGTGGACCACACTGTTGGTCCCTGTGGTGGACCACACTGTTGGTCCCTGTGGTGGACCACACTGTTGGTCCCTGTGGTGGACCACACTGTTGGTCCCTGTGTTGAACCACACTGTTGGTCCCTGTCGTGGACCACACTGTTTGTCCCTGTTGTGGACCACACTGTTGGTCCCTGTGGTGGACCACACTGTTGGTCCCTGTGGTGGACCACACTGTTGGTCTCTGCGGTGGACCACACTGTTGGTCCCTGTGGTGGACCACACTGTTGGTCCCTGTGGTGGACCACTGTTGGTCCCTGTGGTAGGCCACACTGTTGGTCCCTGTGGTGGACCACACTGTTGGTCCCTGTGGTGGACCACACTGTTGTAGGCCACACTGTTGGTCCCTGTGGTGGACCACACTGTTGGTCCCCGTGGTGGACCACACTGGTAGGCCACACTGTTGGTCCCTGTGGTGGACCACACTGTTGGTCCCTGTGGTGGACCACACTGTTGGTCCCTGTGGTGGACCACACTGTTGGTCTCTGTGGTGGACCACACTGTTGGTCCCTGTGGTGGACCACACTGTTGGTCCCTGTGGTGGACCACACTGTTGGTCCCTGTGGTAGACCACACTGTTGGTCCCTGTTGTGTCCTCACAGCTGTCCTCCACCTGCTGTTGTGTCCTCACAGCTGTCCTCCACCAGCTGTTGTGTCCTCACAGCTGTCCTCCACCTGCAGTTGTGTCCTCACAGCTGTCCTCCACCTGCTGTTGTGTCCTCACAGCTGTCCTCCACCAGCTGTTCTGTCCTCACAGCTGTCCTCCACCAGCTGTTGTGTCCTCACAGCTGTCCTCCACCAGCTGTTGTGTCCTCACAGCTGTCCTCCACCAGCTGTTGTGTCCTCACAGCCGTCCTCCACTAGCTGTTGTGTCCGCACAGCTGTCCTCCACCAGCTGTTGTGTCTTCACAGCTGTCCTCCAGCAGCTGTTGTGTCCTCACAGCTGTCCTCCACCTGCTGTTGTGTCCTCACAGCTGTCTTCCACCTACTGTACTGTCCTCACAGCTGTCCACAACCAGCTGTTGTGTCTTCACAGCTGTCCTCCACCTGCTGCTGTGTCCTCACAGCTGTCCTCCACCTGCTGTTGTGTCCTCACAGCTGTCCTCCACCTGCTGTACTGTCCTCACAGCTGTCCTCCACCAGCTGTTGTGTCCTCACAGCTGTCCTCCACCAGCTGTTGTGTCCTCACAGCTGTCCTCCACCAGCTGTTGTGTCCTCACAGCTGTCCTCCACCTGCTGTTGTGTCCTCACAGCTGTCCTCCACCNTGTGGTGGACCACACTGTTGGTCCCTGTGGTGGACCACTGTTGGTCCCTGTGGTGGACCACACTGTTGGTCCCTGTGGTGGACCACACTGTTGGTCCCTGTGGTGGACCACACTGTTGGTCCCTGTGGTGGACCACTGTTGGTCCCTGTGGTGGACCACACTGTTGGTCCCTGTGGTGGGCCACTGTTGGTCCCTGTGGTGGACCACACTGTTGGTCCCTGTGGTGGACCACTGTTGGTCCCTGTGGTGGACCACACTGTTGGTCCCTGTGGTGGCCACTGTTGGTCCCTGTGGTGGACCACACTGTTGGTCCCTGTGGTGGACCACACACTTGGTCCCTGTGGTGGACACACTGTTGGTCCCTGTGGTGGACCACACTGTTGGTCCCTGTGGGGCCACACTGTTGGTCCCTGTGGTGGACCACACTGTTGGTCCCTGTGGTGGACCACTGTTGGTCCCTGTGGTGACCACACTGTTGGTCCCTGTGGTGGACCACACTGTTGGTCCCTGTGGTGGACACTGTTGGTCCCTGTGGTGACGACACTGTTGGTCCCTGTGGTGGACCACACTGTTGGTCCCTGTGGTGGACCACACTGTTGGTCCCTGTGGTGGACCACACTGGTGGGCCACACTGTTGGTCCCTGTGGTGGACCACACTGTTGGTCCCTGTGGTGGGCCACACTGTTGGTCCCTGTGGTGGACCACACTGTTGGACCCTGTGGTGGACCACACTGTTGGTCCCTGTGGTGGACCACACTGTTGGTCCCTGTGGTGGGCCACACTGTTGGTCCCTGTGGTGGACCACACTGTTGGTCCCTGTGGTGGCCACTGTTGGTCCCTGTGGTGGACCACACTGTTGGTCCCTGTGGTGGACCACACTGTTGGTCCTTGTGGTGGCCACACTGTTGGTCCCTGTGGTGGACCACACTGTTGGCCCCTGTGGTGGACCACACTGTTGGTCCCAGTGGTGGACCACTGTTGGCTCCCTGTGGTGGGCCACACTGTTGGTCCCGGTGGTGGACCACTGTTGGTCACTGTGGTGGGCCACACTTTGGTCCCTGTGGTGGACCACACTGTTGGTCCCTGTGGTGGGCCACACTGTTGGTCCCTGTGGTGGACCACACTGTTGGTCCCTGTGGTGGGCCACACTGTTGGTCCCTGTGGTGGTCCACACTGTTGGTCCCTGTGGTGGACCACACTGTTGGTCCCTGTGGTGGACCACACTGTTGGTCCCTGTGGTGGACCACTGTTGGTCCCTGTGGTGGACCACTGTTGGTCCCTGTGGTGGACCACTGTTGGTCCCTGTGGTGGACCACACTGTTGGTCCCTGTGGTGGGCCACTGTTGGTCCTTGTGGTGGACCACACTGTTGGTCCCTGTGGTGGACCACACTGTTGGTCCCTGTGGTGGACCACACTGTTGGTCCCTGTGGTGGACCACACTGTTGGTCCCTGTGGTGGACCACACTGTTGGTCCCTGTGGTGGACCACACTGTTGGTCCCTGTGGTGGGCCACTGTTGGTCCCTGTGGTGGACCACACTGTTGGTCCCTGTGGTGGACCACTGTTGGTCCCTGTGGTGGACCACACTGTTGGTCCCTGTGGTGGGCCACACTGTTGGTCCCTGTGGTGGACCACACTGGTGGGCCACACTGTTGGTCCCTGTGGTGGACCACACTGTTGGTCCCTGTGGTGGGCCACACTGTTGGTCCCTGTGTTGGACCACACTGTTGGACCCTGTGGTGGACCACACTGTTGGTCCCTGTGGTGGACCACACTGTTGGTCCCTGTGGTGGACCACACTGTTGGTCCCTGTGGTGGACCACACTGTTGGTCCCTGTGGTGGGCCACTGTTGGTCCCTGTGGTGGACCACACTGTTGGTCCCTGTGGTGGACCACTGTTGGTCCCTGTGGTGGACCACACTGTTGGTCCCTGTGGTGGACCACACTGTTGGTCCCTGTGGTGGACCACACTGTTGGTCCCTGTGGTGGGCCACTGTTGGTCCCTGTGGTGGGCCACACTGTTGGTCCCTGTGGTGGACCACACTGTTGGTCCCTGTGGTGGACCACACTGTTGGTCCCTGTGGTGGACCACACTGTTGGTCCCTGTGGTGGACCACACTGTTGGTCCCTGTGGTGGACCACACTGTTGGTCCCTGTGGTGGGCCACTGTTGGTCCCTGTGAGGCTCCTCCCAGCAGCTTCTACAGGTGTTCTTCTGTCCTCACAGCTGTCCTCCACCTGCTGTTGTGTCCTCACAGCTGTCCTCCACCAGCTGTTGTGTCCTCACAGCTGTCCACCACCAGCTGTTGTGTCATCACAGCTGTCCACCACCTGCTGTTGTGTCCTCACAGCTGTCCACCACCTGCTGTTGTGTCCTCACAGCTGTCCTCCACCAGCTGTTGTGTCCTCACAGCTGTCCACCACCAGCTGTTGTGTCCTCACAGCTGTCCACCACCAGCTGTAGTGTCCTCACAGCTGTCCTCCACCAGCTGTTGTGTCCTCACAGCTGTCCTCCACCAGCTGTACTGTCCTCACAGCTGTCCACCACCTGCTGTTGTGTCCTCACAGCTGTCCACCACCAGCTGTTGTGTCCTCACAGCTGTCCACCACCTGCTGTTGTGTCCTCACAGCTGTCCCCCACCAGCTGTTGTGTCCTCACAGCTGTCCTCCACCAGCTGTTGTGTCCTCACAGCTGTCCACCACCAGCTGTTGTGTCCTCACAGCTGTCCACCACCAGCTGTTGTGTCCTCACAGCTGTCCACCACCAGCTGTTGTGTCCTCACAGCTGTCCTCCACCAGCTGTTGTGTCCTCACAGCTGTCCACCACCAGCTGTTGTGTCCTCACAGCTGTCCTCCACCAGCTGTTGTGTCCTCACAGCTGTCCTCCACCAGCTGTTGTGTCCTCACAGCTGTCCACCACCTGCTGTTGTGTCCTCAGAGCTTTCCTCCACCTGCTGTTGTGTCCTCACAGCTGTCCACCACCAGCTGTTGTGTCCTCACAGCTGTCCACCACTTGCTGTTGTGTCCTCACAGCTGTCCACCACCAGCTGTTGTGTCTTCACATCTGTCCACCACCAGCTGTTGTGTCCTCACAACTATCCACCACCAGCTGTTGTGTCCTCACAGCTGTCCACCACCAGCTGTTGTGTCCTCACAGCTGTCCACCACCATCTGTTGTGTCCTCACAGCTCTCCACCACCAGCTGTTGTGTCCTCACAGCTGTCCTCCACCAGCTGTTGTGTCCTCACAGCTGTCCACCACCAGCTGTTGTGTCCTCACAGCTGTCCACCACCAGCTGTTGTGTCCTCACAGCTGTCCTCCACCTGCTGTTGTGTCCTCACAGCTGTCCTCCACCACCAGCTGTTGTGTCCTCACAGCTGTCCACCACCAGCTGTTGTGTCCTCACAGCTGTCCACCACCAGCTGTTATGTCCTCACAGCTGTCCACCACCTGCTGTTGTGTCCTCACAGCTATCCTCCACCAGCTGTTGTGTCCACACAGCTGTCCACCACCAGCTGTTGTGTCCTCACAGCTGTCCTCCACTAGCTGTTGTGTCCTCACAGCTGTCCTCCACCTGCTGTTGTGTCCTCACAGCTGTCCTCCACCAGCTGTTGTGTCCCAACAGCTGTCCTCCACCAGCTGTTGTGTCCTCTCAGCTGTCCACCACCAGCTGTTCTGTCCTCACAGCTGTCCTCCACCAGCTGTTGTGTCCTCACAGCTGTCCTCCACCAGCTGTTGTGTCCTCACAGCTGTCCTACACCTGCTGTTGTGTCCTCACAGCTGTCCTCCACCAGCTGTTGTGTCCTCACAGCTGTCCTCCACCAGCTGTTGTGTCCTCACAGCTGTCCTCCACCTGCTGTTGTGTCCTCACAGCTGTCCTCCACCAGCTGTTGTGTCCTCACAGCTGTCCTCCACCAGCTGTTGTGTCCTCACAGCTGTCCTCCACCAGCTGTTGTGTTTTCACAGCTGTCCTCCACCAGCTGTTGTGTCCTCACAGCTGTCCTCCACCTGCTGTTGTGTCCTCACAGCTGTCCTCCACCTGCTGTTGTGTCCTCACAGCTGTCCTCCACCTGCTGTTGTGTCCTCACAGCTGTCCTCCACCAGCTGTTGTGTCCTCACAGCTGTCCACCACCAGCTGTTGTGTCCTCACAGCTGTCCTCCACCAGCTGTTGTGTCCTCACAGCTGTCCTCCCACCAGCTGTTGTGTCCTCACAGCTGTCCCCACCAGCTGTTGTGTCCTCACAGCTGTCCTCCACCAGCTGTTGTGTCCTCACAGCTGTCCTCCACCAGCTGTTGTGTCCTCACAGCTGTCCACCACCAGCTGTTGTGTCCTCACAGCTGTCCACCACCAGCTGTTGTGTCCTCACAGCTGTCCTCCACCAGCTGTTGTGTCCTCACAGCTGTCCTCCACCAGCTGTTGTGTCCTCACAGCTGTCCTCCACCTGCTGTTGTGTCCTCACAGCTGTCCACCACCAGCTGTTGTGTCCTCACAGCTGTCCACCACCAGCTGTTGTGTCCTCACAGCTGTCCTCCACCAGCTGTTGTGTCCTCACAGCTGTCCTCCACCAGCTGTTGTGTCCTCACAGCTGTCCACCACCAGCTGTTGTGTCCTCACAGCTGTCCTCCACCAGCTGTTGTGTCCTCACAGCTGTCCTCCACCAGCTGTTGTGTCCTCACAGCTGTCCACCACCAGCTGTTGTGTCCTCACAGCTGTCCACCACCAGCTGTTGTGTCCTCACAGCTGTCCTCCACCAGCTGTTGTGTCCTCACAGCTGTCCTCCACCAGCTGTTGTGTCCTCACAGCTGTCCACCACCAGCTGTTGTGTCCTCACAGCTGTCCTCCACCAGCTGTTGTGTCCTCACAGCTGTCCTCCACCAGCTGTTGTGTCCTCACAGCTGTCCACCACCAGCTGTTGTGTCCTCACAGCTGTCCTCCACCAGCTGTTGTGTCCTCACAGCTGTCCTCCACCAGCTGTTGTGTCCTCACAGCTGTCCTCCACCAGCTGTTGTGTCCTCACAGCTGTCCTCCACCAGCTGTTGTGTCCTCACAGCTGTCCTCCACCAGCTGTTGTGTCCTCACAGCTGTCCACCACCAGCTGTTGTGTCCTCACAGCTGTCCTCCACCAGCTGTTGTGTCCTCACAGCTGTCCACCACCAGCTGTTGTGTCCTCACAGCTGTCCTCCACCAGCTGTTGTGTCCTCACAGCTGTCCTCCACCAGCTGTTGTGTCCTCACAGCTGTCCTCCACCAGCTGTTGTGTCCTCACAGCTGTCCACCACCAGCTGTTGTGTCCTCACAGCTGTCCACCACCAGCTGTTGTGTCCTCACAGCTGTCCACCACCAGCTGTTGTGTCCTCACAGCTGTCCTCCACCAGCTGTTGTGTCCTCACAGCTGTCCACCACCAGCTGTTGTGTCCTCACAGCTGTCCTCCACCAGCTGTTGTGTCCTCACAGCTGTCCACCACCAGCTGTTGTGTCCTCACAGCTGTCCTCCACCAGCTGTTGTGTCCTCACAGCTGTCCACCACCAGCTGTCCTCCACCTGCTGTTGTGTCCTCACAGCTGTCCACCACCAGCTGTTGTGTCCTCACAGCTGTCCTCCACCTGCTGTTGTGTCCTCACAGCTGTCCACCACCAGCTGTTGTGTCCTCACAGCTGTCCACCACCAGCTGTTGTGTCCTCACAGCTGTCCTCCACCACCTGCTGTTGTGTCCTCACAGCTGTCTCCACCAGCTGTTGTGTCCTCACAGCTGTCCTCCACCACCTGCTGTTGTGTCCTCACAGCTGTCCACCACCAGCTGTTGTGTCCTCACAGCTGTCCACCACCAGCTGTTGTGTCCTCACAGCTGTCCACCACCAGCTGTTGTGTCCTCACAGCTGTCCTCCACCAGCTGTTGTGTCCTCACAGCTGTCCTCCACCAGCTGTTGTGTCCTCACAGCTGTCCACCACCAGCTGTTGTGTCCTCACAGCTGTCCACCACCAGCTGTTGTGTCCTCACAGCTGTCCACCACCTGCTGTTGTGTCCTCACAGCTGTCCTCCACCAGCTGTTGTGTCCTCACAGCTGTCCACCACCAGCTGTTGTGTCCTCACAGCTGTCCACCACCTGCTGTTGTGTCCTCACAGCTGTCCACCACCTGCTGTTGTGTCCTCACAGCTGTCCTCCACCAGCTGTTGTGTCCTCACAGCTGTCCACCACCAGCTGTTGTGTCCTCACAGCTGTCCACCACCAGCTGTTGTGTCCTCACAGCTGTCCTCCACCAGCTGTTGTGTCCTCACAGCTGTCCTCCACCAGCTGTTGTGTCCTCACAGCTGTCCACCACCAGCTGTTGTGTCCTCACAGCTGTCCACCACCAGCTGTTGTGTCCTCACAGCTGTCCACCACCTGCTGTTGTGTCCTCACAGCTGTCCCCACCAGCTGTTGTGTCCTCACAGCTGTCCTCCACCAGCTGTTGTGTCCTCACAGCTGTCCACCACCAGCTGTTGTGTCCTCACAGCTGTCCACCACCAGCTGTTGTGTCCTCACAGCTGTCCACCACCAGCTGTTGTGTCCTCACAGCTGTCCTCCACCAGCTGTTGTGTCCTCACAGCTGTCCACCACCAGCTGTTGTGTCCTCACAGCTGTCCTCCACCAGCTGTTGTGTCCTCACAGCTGTCCTCCACCAGCTGTTGTGTCCTCACAGCTGTCCACCACCTGCTGTTGTGTCCTCACAGCTGTCCTCCACCTGCTGTTGTGTCCTCACAGCTGTCCACCACCAGCTGTTGTGTCCTCACAGCTGTCCACCACTTGCTGTTGTGTCCTCACAGCTGTCCACCACCAGCTGTTGTGTCCTCACAGCTGTCCACCACCAGCTGTTGTGTCCTCACAGCTGTCCACCACCAGCTGTTGTGTCCTCACAGCTGTCCACCACCAGCTGTTGTGTCCTCACAGCTGTCCACCACCAGCTGTTGTGTCCTCACAGCTGTCCACCACCAGCTGTTGTGTCCTCACAGCTGTCCTCCACCAGCTGTTGTGTCCTCACAGCTGTCCACCACCAGCTGTTGTGTCCTCACAGCTGTCCACCACCAGCTGTTGTGTCCTCACAGCTGTCCTCCACCTGCTGTTGTGTCCTCACAGCTGTCCACCACCAGCTGTTGTGTCCTCACAGCTGTCCTCCACCACCAGCTGTTGTGTCCTCACAGCTGTCCTCCACCAGCTGTTGTGTCCTCACAGCTGTCCACCACCACCAGCTGTTGTGTCCTCACAGCTGTCCACCACCAGCTGTTGTGTCCTCACAGCTGTCCACCACCAGCTGTTGTGTCCTCACAGCTGTCCACCACCAGCTGTTGTGTCCTCACAGCTGTCCACCACCAGCTGTTGTGTCCTCACAGCTGTCCTCCACCAGCTGTTGTGTCCTCACAGCTGTCCACCACCAGCTGTTGTGTCCTCACAGCTGTCCTCCACCAGCTGTTGTGTCCTCACAGCTGTCCTCCACCAGCTGTTGTGTCCTCACAGCTGTCCTCCACCAGCTGTTGTGTCCTCACAGCTGTCCACCACCAGCTGTTGTGTCCTCACAGCTGTCCTCCACCAGCTGTTGTGTCCTCACAGCTGTCCTCCACCAGCTGTTGTGTCCTCACAGCTGTCCTCCACCAGCTGTTGTGTCCTCACAGCTGTCCACCACCAGCTGTTGTGTCCTCACAGCTGTCCACCACCAGCTGTTGTGTCCTCACAGCTGTCCACCACCAGCTGTTGTGTCCTCACAGCTGTCCTCCACCAGCTGTTGTGTCCTCACAGCTGTCCACCACCTGCTGTTGTGTCCTCACAGCTGTCCTCCACCTGCTGTTGTGTCCTCACAGCTGTCCACCACCAGCTGTTGTGTCCTCACAGCTGTCCTCCACCAGCTGTTGTGTCCTCACAGCTGTCCTCCACCAGCTGTTGTGTCCTCACAGCTGTCCACCACCAGCTGTTGTGTCCTCACAGCTGTCCTCCACCAGCTGTTGTGTCCTCACAGCTGTCCACCACCAGCTGTTGTGTCCTCACAGCTGTCCTCCACCAGCTGTTGTGTCCTCACAGCTGTCCTCCACCAGCTGTTGTGTCCTCACAGCTGTCCTCCACCAGCTGTTGTGTCCTCACAGCTGTCCTCCACCAGCTGTTGTGTCCTCACAGCTGTCCTCCACCAGCTGTTGTGTCCTCACAGCTGTCCTCCACCAGCTGTTGTGTCCTCACAGCTGTCCTCCACCTGCTGTTGTGTCCTCACAGCTGTCCTCCACCAGCTGTTGTGTCCTCACAGCTGTCCTCCACCAGCTGTTGTGTCCTCACAGCTGTCCTCCACCTGCTGTTGTGTCCTCACAGCTGTCCTCCACCAGCTGTTGTGTCCTCACAGCTGTCCTCCACCAGCTGTTGTGTCCTCACAGCTGTCCTCCACCAGCTGTTGTGTCCTCACAGCTGTCCTCCACCTGCTGTTGTGTCCTCACAGCTGTCCACCACCAGCTGTTGTGTCCTCACATCTGTCCACCACCAGCTGTTGTGTCCTCACAGCTGTCCTCCACCTGTTGTTGTGTCCTCACAGCTGTCCTCCACCAGTTGTTGTGTCCTCACAGCTGTCCACCACCTGCTGTTGTGTCCTCACAGCTGTCCTCCACCAGCTGTTGTGTCCTCACAGCTGTCCTCCACCAGCTGTTGTGTCCTCACAGCTGTCCTCCACCTGCTGTACTGTCCTCACAGCTACTGAACCTCTGTCTCAAACCTGATTTGGGATGGGACGGGGGAAAGGAATGGTGCCCAACCACTTGGACTGTCGGGGGATTGAACGCCGACCTGCATGACGCGAGACCGTCGCTCTACCGTCCACCCCAAGTGCTTAGACAGATGGACAGAACGGAAGGGATATTTCCCCTATCTACTATTTCTTCCCTCAATCGCATCCAGCTTGTGCCTTTTCTTACCACTTAAAAAACAAGGCCTATATATATATATATATATATATATATATATATATATATATATATATATATATATATATATATATATACATATATATATATGCTCCCAGTTAGACTTGGGGGTATAGGTATTCGCAAGGCGACACAGTTAGCATTGCCGGCATTCTTATCCTCGACCAGTGCTACAAGTGAATTAGTGAAGGAAATACTACCAGAATACCTAAGGAACTCCATTGGGATTCGTGATCCCAAATTTGTGGAAGGAGCTGGTCGGTGGGACACACTCGCCAATTCACACACCCGACCAACTTGTCCAAACGACGGTAAACAGGCCAAATGGGATAGCCCCATAGTGGAGAACATCGCCAAAGCATTGCTGGACGTAGCTTCTCAGAAGGACAGAGCGCGTCTCCTAGCTGTGCAAGCCCCCCAAGCTGGGGACTTCCTGTTGGCAGTCCCTAATTCCGCCTTGGGCACCCGCCTGGATCATCGGGCCCTAAGTATTGGTGTTGCTCTGCGCCTTGCCGCCCCTATCTCCACCGAGCACCGGTGTATTTGCGGCCAGGCACGGGCAGACCAATACGGCAGCCATGGTCTCATCTGTCGTAAGACACAGGGAAAGATTGCCAGACACGAGGCAGTCAAGGACATCATCAAGAGAAGTTTGGCTACAGCTGGGTGTCCAGCACAAAGGGAACCCCAGTTGTGCAGACCTGACAACAGCCAAAAACGCCCAGATGGAGTCACCCTGCAGCCATGGAGGGAAGGTAAACAGGTCGTGTGGGATTACATCTGTGCATCTACATTGGCTGATACCTATTTACGTTACAGCTCAGCGGAGGGAGGTGGGGCAGCCACCTTCAGAGAGACCCAGAAAATCCACAAGTACAGAGACCTAGAACGTTGTTACAGGTTCGTGCCGATAGGCTCAGAGACTCTGGGCGCCTGGGGTAAATGTGCACTCAAGTTTTTAAAGGAGGTTGGTGAGGAACTCATTGGGAAAACTAGAGACCCACGAGCAGCCAGTTTCCTGTTCCAGCGCCTCAGTGTCGCGGTGCAGAGGGGAAATGCGTGCTGTATCCTGGGTACGCACCCAACCTCCGAGGAGCTGGACGAGGTCTTCGAACGCTGATTGTTTAATTGTTATATATTTGTGTGTGTGTGTGTGTTCTCTGTAAACTGTAGCATTGCAATAAAATAAAACAAAACATACAAAAAAATAATAGGGGTGGTAGGAGAAGAAAAGAATTAAGTATTCGGTGAGAATCCACAAGATCTTCTCTGAATGCTCTTTGTTTTCTTCTTCGAGGATGTGGGTCCCTGCAATTGCACCAGAGGTGGTACCCCATATATATATATATATATATATATATATATATATATATATATATATATATATATATATATATATATATATATATTTGTAATATAAACATATTACAGCTCCGAGGGCGGCCGCTCGGGGCCGGAAATATATTGGATTCGGATTTTTAGCTTCAGAGAACACTGAAAACTTTAGTTCACAAATAACTAGAAGGTTCAACATTCTTTATGGTGGAGAGTCTTTGGGTGAAGCTGCTGGTGTATTGTCCAGGGTATTGTCCAAGGTATTGTCCAGGGTATTGTCCAGGGTATTGTCCAGGGTATTGTCCAGGGTATTGTCCAGGGTATTGTCCAGGGTACTGTACAGGGTATTGTCCAGGGTATTGTCCAGGGTATTGTCCAGGGTATTGTCCAGGGTACTGTCCAGGGTATTGGCCAGGGTATTGTCCAGGGTATTGTCCAGGGTATTGTATCGGGTATTGGTCAGGGTATTGTCCAGGGTATTGTCCAGGGTATTGTCCAGGGTATTGTCCAGGGTACTGTACAGGGTATTGTCCAGGGTATTGTCCAGGGTATTGTCCAGGGTATTGTCCAGGGTACTGTCCAGGGTATTGGCCAGGGTATTGTCCAGGGTATTGTCCAGGGTATTGTATCGGGTATTGGTCAGGGTATTGGCCAGGGTATTGTCCAGGGTATTGTCAAGGGTATTGTCCAGGGTATTGTCCAGGGTATTGTCCAGGGTATTGTCCAGGGTATTGTCCAGGGTATTGTCCAGGGTATTGGCCAGGGTATTGTCCAGGGTATTGTCCCGGGTATTGTCCAGGGCATTGGCCAGGGTATTGGCCAGGGTATTGTCCAGGGTATTGTCCAGGGTATTGGCCAGGGTATTGTCCAGGGTATTGTCCAGGGTATTGTCCAGGGTAATGTCCAGGGTATTGTCCAGGGTATTGTCCAGTGTATTGTCCAGGGTACTGTCCAGGGTATTGTCCAGAGTATTGTCCAGGGTATTGTCCAGGGTATTGTCCAGGGTATTAGCCAGGGTATTGTCCAGGGTATTGTCCAGGGTATTGTCCCGGGTATTGTCCAGTGTATTGTCCAGGGTATTGTCCAGAGTATTGTCCAGGGTATTGTCCAGGGTATTGTCCAGGGTATTGTCCAGGGTATTGGCCAGGGTATTGTCCAGGGTATTGGCCAGGGTATTGTCCAGGGCATTGGCCAGGGTATTGTCCAGGGTATTGTCCAGGGTATTGTCCAGGGTATCTGGTTGATACCTGGTTGATGGGGTTCTGGGAGTTCTTCTACTCCCCAAGCCCGGCCCGAGGCCAGGCTCGACTTGTGAGAGTTTGATCCACCAGGCTGTTGCTTGGAGCGGCCCGCAGAGCCACATACCCACCACAGCCCGGCTGATCCGGGACTTCTCTTAGGAAACAGTCCAGTTTTCTCTTGAAGATGTCCACGGTTGTTCCGGCAATATTTCTTATAGTCGCTGGGAGGACGTTGAACAACCGCGGACCTCTGATGTTTATACAGTGTTCTCTGATTGTGCCTATGGCACCTCTGCTCTTCACTGGTTCAATCTTGCATTTTCTTCCATATCGTTCACTCCAGTACGTTGTTATTTTACTGTGTAGATTTGGGACCTGGCCCTCCAGTATTTTCCACGTGTATATTATTTGGTATCTCTCTCGTCTCCTTTCTAGAGAGTACATTTGGAGAGCTTTGAGACGATCCCAATAATTTAGGTGTTTTATCTCGTCAATGCGTGCCGTATATGTTCTCTGTATTCCCTCTATTTCAGCAATCTCTCCTGCTCTGAAGGGGGAAGTGAGTACTGAGCAGTATTCGAGACGGGACAACACAAGTGACTTGAAGAGTACAACCATTGTGATGGGATCCCTGGATTTGAAAGTTCTCGTAATCCATCCGATCATTTTTCTGGCTGATGCGATATTTGCTTGGTTATGCTCCCTAAACGTTAGATCGTCGGACATCATTATTCCCAAATCCTTGACATGCTGTTTTTCTACTATGGGAAGATTTGATTGTGTTTTGTACCCTGTATTATGTTTCAGATCCTCATTTTTGCCGTACCTGAGTACCTGAAATTTATCACTGTTAAACATCATATTATTTTCTGCTGCCCAATCGAAAACTTTGTTGACATCTGTTTGTAGTTTTTCAATGTCTTCAGCAGAGGTAATTTTCATGCTGATTTTTGTGTCATCTGCGAAGGATGACACGAAGCTGTGGCGTGTATTTTTGTCTATATCAGATATGAGAATAAGGAACAGTAGCGGTGCAAGGACTGTACCTTGAGGTACAGAGCTTTTAACATCGCTTGGACTCGATTTTATCTGATTGACTGTTACTCTTTGTGTTCTGTTCGACAGGAAATTGAGTATCCAGCGTCCTACTTTTCCAGTTATTCCCATTGACCTCATTTTGTGAGCTATCACCCATGGTCACATTTGTCGAAAGCCTTTGCAAAGTCTGTGTATACAACATCTGCATTTTGCTTTTCTTCTAGGGCTTCTGTGATTTTGTCATAGTGGTTGAGTAACTGTGACAGACAGGATCTTCCCGCTCTAAATCCATGTTGTCCTGGGCAACATGGATTGCCCAGGGTATTGTCCTGGTATGGCCAGAGTATTGACCAGGGTATTGTCCAGGGCATTGGCCAGGGTATTGTCCAGGGTATTGGCCAGGGTATTGTCCAGGGCATTGGCCAGGGTATTGTCCATGGTATTGTCCAGGGTATTGTCCAGGGTATTGTCCAGGGTATTGTCCAGGGTACTGTCCAGGGTATTGTCCATGGTATTGGCCAGGGTATTCTCCAGGGTATTGTCCAGGGTATTGGCCAGAGTATTGACCAGGGTATTGTCCAGGGCATTGGCCAGGGTATTGGCAGGGTATTGTCCAGGGTATTGTCCAGGGTATTGTCCAGGGTATTGACCAGGGTATTGGCCAGAGTATTGACCAGGGTATTGTCCAGGGATTGGCCAGGTATTGTCCAGGGTATTGTCCAGGGTACTGTCCAGGGTACTGTCCAGGGTATTGTCCATGGTATTTGCCAGGGTTGTCCAGGGTATTGTCCAGGGTATTGTCCAGGGTATTGGCCAGGGTATTGTCAAGGGTATTGTCCAGGGTATTGNCCAGCTGTTGTGTCCTCACAGCTGTCCACCACCAGCTGTTGTGTCCTCACAGCTGTCCTCCACCAGCTGTTGTGTCTCACAGCTGTCCTCCACCTGCTGTTGTGTCCTCACAGCTGTCCTCCACCAGCTGTTGTGTCCTCACAGCTGTCCTCCACCAGCTGTTGTGTCCTCACAGCTGTCCTCCACCAGCTGTTTGTGTCCTCACAGCTGTCCCTCCACCAGCTGTTGTGTCCTCACAGCTGTCCTCCACCAGCTGTTGTGTCCTCACAGCTGTCCTCCACTGCTGTTGTGTCCTCACAGCTGTCCTCCACCAGCTGTTGTGTCCTCACAGCTGTCCTCCACCTGCTGTTGTGTCCTCACAGCTGTCCTCCACCAGCTGTTGTGTCCTCACAGCTGTCCTCCACCAGCTGTTGTGTCCTCACAGCTGTCCTCCACCAGCTGTTGTGTCCTCACAGCTGTCCTCCACCAGCTGTTGTGTCCTCACAGCTGTCCTCCACCAGCTGTTGTGTCCTCACAGCTGTCCTCCACCACTGTTGTGTCCTCACAGCTGTCCTCCACCAGCTGTTGTGTCCTCACAGCTGTCCTCCACCAGCTGTTGTGTCCTCACAGCTGTCCTCCACCAGCTGTTGTGTCCTCACAGCTGTCCTCCACCAGCTGTTGTGTCCTCACAGCTGTCCTCCACCTGCTGTTGTGTCCTCACAGCTGTCCTCCACCAGCTGTTGTGTCCTCACAGCTGTCCTCCACCCTGTTGTGTCCTCACAGCTGTCCTCCACCAGCTGTTGTGTCCTCACAGCTGTCCTCCACCCTGTTGTGTCCTCACAGCTGTCCTCCACCAGCTGTTGTGTCCTCACAGCTGTCCCCCACCAGCTGTTGTGTCCTCACAGCTGTCCACCACCAGCTGTTGTGTCCTCACAGCTGTCCTCCACCAGCTGTTGTGTCCTCACAGCTGTCCTCCACCAGCTGTTGTGTCCTCACAGCTGTCCTCCACCAGCTGTTGTGTCCTCACAGCTGTCCTCCACCAGCTGTTGTGTCCTCACAGCTGTCCTCCACCTGCTGTTGTGTCCTCACAGCTGTCCTCCACCAGCTGTTGTGTCCTCACAGCTGTCCTCCACCAGCTGTTGTGTCCTCACAGCTGTCCTCCACCAGCTGTTGTGTCCTCACAGCTGTCCTCCACCAGCTGTTGTGTCCTCACAGCTGTCCTCCACCACTGTTGTGTCCTCACAGCTGTCCACCACCAGCTGTTGTCCTCACAGCTGTCCTCCACCAGCTGTTGTGTCCTCACAGCTGTCCTCCACCAGCTGTTGTGTCCTCACAGCTGTCCTCCACCAGCTGTTGTGTCCTCACAGCTGTCCTCCACCAGCTGTTGTGTCCTCACAGCTGTCCTCCACCTGCTGTTGTGTCCTCACAGCTGTCCTCCACCAGCTGTTGTGTCCTCACAGCTGTCCTCCACCAGCTGTTGTGTCCTCACAGCTGTCCACCACCAGCTGTTGTGTCCTCACAGCTGTCCTCCACCAGCTGTTGTGTCCTCACAGCTGTCCTCCACCAGCTGTTGTGTCCTCACAGCTGTCCTCCACCAGCTGTTGTGTCCTCACAGCTGTCCCCACCAGCTGTTGTGTCCTCACAGCTGTCCACAACCACTGTGTGTGTCTCACACACTGTCCCCCACTGCTGTGTGTGTCTCAGCAGTCCTCCCCCAGCTGTGTGTCCTCACACTGTCCACCCCCCCCACACCCACCATGTTGTGTCCTCACAGCTGTCCTCCACCAGCTGTTGTGTCCTCACAGCTGTCCCCACCTGCTGTTGTGTCCTCACAGCTGTCCTCCACCAGCTGTTGTGTCCTCACAGCTGTCCTCCACCAGCTGTTGTGTCCTCACAGCTGTCCACCACCAGCTGTTGTGTCCTCACAGCTGTCCTCCACCAGCTGTTGTGTCCTCACAGCTGTCCTCCACCTGCTGTTGTGTCCTCACAGCTGTCCTCCACCAGCTGTTGTGTCCTCACAGCTGTCCTCCACCAGCTGTTGTGTCCTCACAGCTGTCCACCACCTGCTGTTGTGTCCTCACAGCTGTCCTCCACCAGCTGTTGTGTCCTCACAGCTGTCCTCCACCTGCTGTTGTGTCCTCACAGCTGTCCTCCACGCTGTTGTGTCCTCACAGCTGTCCTCCACCAGCTGTTGTGTCCTCACAGCTGTCCACCACCTGCTGTTTGTCCTCACAGCTGTCCTCCACCAGCTGTTGTGTCCTCACAGCTGTCCTCCACCAGCTGTTGTGTCCTCACAGCTGTCCACCACCAGCTGTTGTGTCCTCACAGCTGTCCTCCACCCTGTGTTGTGTCCTCACAGCTGTCCTCCACCAGCTGTTGTGTCCTCACAGCTGTCCTCCACCTGCTGTTGTGTCCTCACAGCTGTCCTCCACCGCTGTTGTGTCCTCACAGCTGTCCTCCACCAGCTGTTGTGTCCTCACAGCTGTCCTCCACCAGCTGTTGTGTCCTCACAGCTGTCCTCCACCAGCTGTTGTGTCCTCACAGCTGTCCTCCACCAGCTGTTGTGTCCTCACAGCTGTCCTCCACCAGCTGTTGTGTCCTCACAGCTGTCCTCCACCAGCTGTTGTGTCCTCACAGCTGTCCTCCACCAGCTGTTGTGTCCTCACAGCTGTCCTCCACCAGCTGTTGTGTCCTCACAGCTGTCCTCCACCAGCTGTTGTGTCCTCACAGCTGTCCTCCACCAGCTGTTGTGTCCTCACAGCTGTCCTCCACCAGCTGTTGTGTCCTCACAGCTGTCCTCCACCAGCTGTTGTGTCCTCACAGCTGTCCTCCACCAGCTGTTGTGTCCTCACAGCTGTCCTCCACCAGCTGTTGTGTCCTCACAGCTGTCCCCACCAGCTGTTGTGTCCTCACAGCTGTCCTCCACCAGCTGTTGTGTCCTCACAGCTGTCCTCCACCTGCTGTTGTGTCCTCACAGCTGTCCTCCACCAGCTGTTGTGTCCTCACAGCTGTCCTCCACCTGCTGTTGTGTCCTCACAGCTGTCCTCCACCAGCTGTTGTGTCCTCACAGCTGTCCTCCCCACCACTGTTGTGTCCTCACAGCTGTCCTCCACCAGCTGTTGTGTCCTCACAGCTGTCCACCACCAGCTGTTGTGTCCTCACAGCTGTCCACCACCAGCTGTTGTGTCCTCACAGCTGTCCTCCACCAGCTGTTGTGTCCTCACAGCTGTCCTCCACCAGCTGTTGTGTCCTCACAGCTGTCCTCCACCAGCTGTTGTGTCCTCACAGCTGTCCTCCACCAGCTGTTGTGTCCTCACAGCTGTCCTCCACCAGCTGTTGTGTCCTCACAGCTGTCCTCCACCAGCTGTTGTGTCCTCACAGCTGTCCTCCACCAGCTGTTGTGTCCTCACAGCTGTCCTCCACCAGCTGTTGTGTCCTCACAGCTGTCCTCCACCAGCTGTTGTGTCCTCACAGCTGTCCTCCACCAGCTGTTGTGTCCTCACAGCTGTCCCCACCAGCTGTTGTGTCCTCACAGCTGTCCTCCACCAGCTGTTGTGTCCTCACAGCTGTCCTCCACCAGCTGTTGTGTCCTCACAGCTGTCCTCCACCAGCTGTTGTGTCCTCACAGCTGTCCTCCACCAGCTGTTGTGTCCTCACAGCTGTCCTCCACCTGCTGTTGTGTCCTCACAGCTGTCCTCCACCAGCTGTTGTGTCCTCACAGCTGTCCTCCACCAGCTGTTGTGTCCTCACAGCTGTCCTCCACCAGCTGTTGTGTCCTCACAGCTGTCCTCCACCTGCTGTTGTGTCCTCACAGCTGTCCTCCACCTGCTGTTGTGTCCTCACAGCTGTCCTCCACCAGCTGTTGTGTCCTCACAGCTGTCCTCCACCAGCTGTTGTGTCCTCACAGCTGTCCACCACCAGCTGTTGTGTCCTCACAGCTGTCCTCCACCAGCTGTTGTGTCCTCACAGCTGTCCTCCACCAGCTGTTGTGTCCTCACAGCTGTCCTCCACCAGCTGTTGTGTCCTCACAGCTGTCCTCCACCTGCTGTTGTGTCCTCACAGCTGTCCTCCACCAGCTGTTGTGTCCTCACAGCTGTCCTCCACCAGCTGTTGTGTCCTCACAGCTGTCCTCCACCAGCTGTTGTGTCCTCACAGCTGTCCACCACCAGCTGTTGTGTCCTCACAGCTGTCCTCCACCAGCTGTTGTGTCCTCACAGCTGTCCTCCACCAGCTGTTGTGTCCTCACAGCTGTCCTCCACCAGCTGTTGTGTCCTCACAGCTGTCCTCCACCAGCTGTTGTGTCCTCACAGCTGTCCTCCACCAGCTGTTGTGTCCTCACAGCTGTCCTCCACCAGCTGTTGTGTCCTCACAGCTGTCCTCCACCAGCTGTTGTGTCCTCACAGCTGTCCTCCACCAGCTGTTGTGTCCTCACAGCTGTCCTCCACCAGCTGTTGTGTCCTCACAGCTGTCCTCCACCTGCTGTTGTGTCCTCACAGCTGTCCTCCACCAGCTGTTGTGTCCTCACAGCTGTCCTCCACCAGCTGTTGTGTCCTCACAGCTGTCCTCCACCAGCTGTTGTGTCCTCACAGCTGTCCTCCACCAGCTGTTGTGTCCTCACAGCTGTCCTCCACCAGCTGTTGTGTCCTCACAGCTGTCCTCCACCAGCTGTTGTGTCCTCACAGCTGTCCTCCACCTGCTGTTGTGTCCTCACAGCTGTCCTCCACCAGCTGTTGTGTCCTCACAGCTGTCCACCACCAGCTGTTGTGTCCTCACAGCTGTCCTCCACCAGCTGTTGTGTCCTCACAGCTGTCCACCACCTGCTGTTGTGTCCTCACAGCTGTCCTCCACCAGCTGTTGTGTCCTCACAGCTGTCCTCCACCAGCTGTTGTGTCCTCACAGCTGTCCTCCACCAGCTGTTGTGTCCTCACAGCTGTCCTCCACCAGCTGTTGTGTCCTCACAGCTGTCCTCCACCAGCTGTTGTGTCCTCACAGCTGTCCTCCACCAGCTGTTGTGTCCTCACAGCTGTCCTCCACCAGCTGTTGTGTCCTCACAGCTGTCCTCCACCAGCTGTTGTGTCCTCACAGCTGTCCTCCACCAGCTGTTGTGTCCTCACAGCTGTCCTCCACCAGCTGTTGTGTCCTCACAGCTGTCCACCACCAGCTGTTGTGTCCTCACAGCTGTCCTCCACCAGCTGTTGTGTCCTCACAGCTGTCCTCCACCAGCTGTTGTGTCCTCACAGCTGTCCTCCACCAGCTGTTGTGTCCTCACAGCTGTCCTCCACCTGCTGTTGTGTCCTCACAGCTGTCCACCACCAGCTGTTGTGTCCTCACAGCTGTCCTCCACCAGCTGTTGTGTCCTCACAGCTGTCCTCCACCAGCTGTTGTGTCCTCACAGCTGTCCTCCACCAGCTGTTGTGTCCTCACAGCTGTCCTCCACCAGCTGTTGTGTCCTCACAGCTGTCCTCCACCAGCTGTTGTGTCCTCACAGCTGTCCTCCACCAGCTGTTGTGTCCTCACAGCTGTCCTCCACCAGCTGTTGTGTCCTCACAGCTGTCCTCCACCAGCTGTTGTGTCCTCACAGCTGTCCTCCACCAGCTGTTGTGTCCTCACAGCTGTCCTCCACCAGCTGTTGTGTCCTCACAGCTGTCCACCACCAGCTGTTGTGTCCTCACAGCTGTCCTCCACCAGCTGTTGTGTCCTCACAGCTGTCCTCCACCAGCTGTTGTGTCCTCACAGCTGTCCTCCACCAGCTGTTGTGTCCTCACAGCTGTCCTCCACCAGCTGTTGTGTCCTCACAGCTGTCCTCCACCAGCTGTTGTGTCCTCACAGCTGTCCTCCACCAGCTGTTGTGTCCTCACAGCTGTCCTCCACCAGCTGTTGTGTCCTCACAGCTGTCCTCCACCAGCTGTTGTGTCCTCACAGCTGTCCTCCACCAGCTGTTGTGTCCTCACAGCTGTCCTCCACCAGCTGTTGTGTCCTCACAGCTGTCCTCCACCAGCTGTTGTGTCCTCACAGCTGTCCTCCACCAGCTGTTGTGTCCTCACAGCTGTCCTCCACCAGCTGTTGTGTCCTCACAGCTGTCCTCCACCAGCTGTTGTGTCCTCACAGCTGTCCTCCACCAGCTGTTGTGTCCTCACAGCTGTCCTCCACCAGCTGTTGTGTCCTCACAGCTGTCCTCCACCAGCTGTTGTGTCCTCACAGCTGTCCTCCACCAGCTGTTGTGTCCTCACAGCTGTCCTCCACCAGCTGTTGTGTCCTCACAGCTGTCCTCCACCAGCTGTTGTGTCCTCACAGCTGTCCTCCACCAGCTGTTGTGTCCTCACAGCTGTCCTCCACCAGCTGTTGTGTCCTCACAGCTGTCCTCCACCAGCTGTTGTGTCCTCACAGCTGTCCTCCACCAGCTGTTGTGTCCTCACAGCTGTCCTCCACCAGCTGTTGTGTCCTCACAGCTGTCCTCCACCAGCTGTTGTGTCCTCACAGCTGTCCTCCACCAGCTGTGTGTCCTCACAGCTGTCCACCACCAGCTGTTGTGTCCTCACAGCTGTCCTCCACCTGCTGTTGTGTCCTCACAGCTGTCCTCCACCAGCTGTTGTGTCCTCACAGCTGTCCACCACCAGCTGTTGTGTCCTCACAGCTGTCCTCCACCTGCTGTTGTGTCCTCACAGCTGTCCTCCACCAGCTGTTGTGTCCTCACAGCTGTCCCCACCAGCTGTTTTGTGTCCTCCACCAGCTGTTGTGTCCTCACAGCTGTCCTCCACCTGCTGTTGTGTCCTCACAGCTGTCCTCCACCAGCTGTTGTGTCCTCACAGCTGTCCCCACCAGCTGTTGTGTCCTCACAGCTGTCCTCCACCTGCTGTTGTGTCCTCACAGCTGTCCTCCACCACTGTTTGTCCTCACAGCTGTCCTCCACCCTGTTGTGTCCTCACAGCTGTCCTCCACCAGCTGTTGTGTCCTCACAGCTGTCCTCCACCAGCTGTTGTGTCCTCACAGCTGTCCACCACCAGCTGTTGTGTCCTCACAGCTGTCCACCACCAGCTGTTGTGTCCTCACAGCTGTCCACCACCAGCTGTTGTGTCCTCACAGCTGTCCTCCACCAGCTGTTGTGTCCTCACAGCTGTCCACCACCAGCTGTTGTGTCCTCACAGCTGTCCACCACCAGCTGTTGTGTCCTCACAGCTGTCCTCCACCAGCTGTTGTGTCCTCACAGCTGTCCCCACCAGCTGTTGTGTCCTCACAGCTGTCCTCCACCAGCTGTTGTGTCCTCACAGCTGTCCTCCCCACCAGCTGTTGTGTCCTCACAGCTGTCCACCACCAGCTGTTGTGTCCTCACAGCTGTCCACCACCAGCTGTTGTGTCCTCACAGCTGTCCACCACCAGCTGTTGTGTCCTCACAGCTGTCCCCACCAGCTGTTGTGTCCTCACAGCTGTCCTCCACCAGCTGTTGTGTCCTCACAGCTGTCCACCACCAGCTGTTGTGTCCTCACAGCTGTCCTCCACCAGCTGTTGTGTCCTCACAGCTGTCCACCACCAGCTGTTGTGTCCTCACAGCTGTCCTCCACCAGCTGTTGTGTCCTCACAGCTGTCCTCCACCAGCTGTTGTGTCCTCACAGCTGTCCCCACCTGCTGTTGTGTCTCACAGCTGTCCTCCACCTGCTGTTGTCCTCACAGCTGTCCACCACCAGCTGTTGTGTCCTCACAGCTGTCCTCCACCAGCTGTTGTGTCCTCACAGCTGTCCCCACCTGCTGTTGTGTCCTCACAGCTGTCCTCCACCAGCTGTTGTGTCCTCACAGCTGTCCTCCACCTGCTGTTGTGTCCTCACAGCTGTCCTCCACCAGCTGTTGTGTCCTCACAGCTGTCCTCCACCTGCTGTTGTGTCCTCACAGCTGTCCTCCACCAGCTGTTGTGTCCTCACAGCTGTCCTCCACCAGCTGTTGTGTCCTCACAGCTGTCCACCACCAGCTGTTGTGTCCTCACAGCTGTCCTCCACCAGCTGTTGTGTCCTCACAGCTGTCCACCACCAGCTGTTGTGTCCTCACAGCTGTCCTCCACCAGCTGTTGTGTCCTCACAGCTGTCCTCCACCAGCTGTTGTGTCCTCACAGCTGTCCTCCACCGCTGTTGTGTCCTCACAGCTGTCCTCCACCAGCTGTTGTGTCCTCACAGCTGTCCTCCACCAGCTGTTGTGTCCTCACAGCTGTCCTCCACCAGCTGTTGTGTCCTCACAGCTGTCCTCCACCTGCTGTTGTGTCCTCACAGCTGTCCTCCACCACTGTTGTCCCCTCACAGCTGTCCTCCACCAGCTGTTGTGTCCTCACAGCTGTCCTCCACCAGCTGTTGTGTCCTCACAGCTGTCCTCCACCAGCTGTTGTGTCCTCACAGCTGTCCTCCACCAGCTGTTGTGTCCTCACAGCTGTCCTCCACCAGCTGTTGTGTCCTCACAGCTGTCCTCCACCAGCTGTTGTGTCCTCACAGCTGTCCCCACCAGCTGTTGTGTCCTCACAGCTGTCCCCACCAGCTGTTGTGTCCTCACAGCTGTCCCACCACAGCTGTTGTCCCTCACAGCTGTCCTCCACCAGCTGTTGTGTCCTCACAGCTGTCCTCCACCAGCTGTTGTGTCCTCACAGCTGTCCACCACCAGCTGTTGTGTCCTCACAGCTGTCCTCCACCAGCTGTTGTGTCCTCACAGCTGTCCCTCCACCACTGTTGTGTCCTCACAGCTGTCCACCACCAGCTGTTGTGTCCTCACAGCTGTCCACCACCAGCTGTTGTGTCCTCACAGCTGTCCTCCACCAGCTGTTGTGTCCTCACAGCTGTCCCCACCTGCTGTTGTGTCCTCACAGCTGTCCTCCACCAGCTGTTGTGTCCTCACAGCTGTCCTCCACCAGCTGTTGTGTCCTCACAGCTGTCCACCACCAGCTGTTGTGTCCTCACAGCTGTCCTCCACCAGCTGTTGTCCTCACAGCTGTCCTCCACCAGCTGTTGTGTCCTCACAGCTGTCCTCCACCAGCTGTTGTGTCCTCACAGCTGTCCCCACCAGCTGTTGTGTCCTCACAGCTGTCCTCCACCTGCTGTTGTGTCCTCACAGCTGTCCACCACCAGCTGTTGTGTCCTCACAGCTGTCCTCCACCAGCTGTTGTGTCCTCACAGCTGTCCTCCACCAGCTGTTGTGTCCTCACAGCTGTCCTCCACCAGCTGTTGTGTCCTCACAGCTGTCCTCCACCACTGTTGTGTCCTCACAGCTGTCCACCACCAGCTGTTGTGTCCTCACAGCTGTCCTCCACCTGCTGTTGTGTCCTCACAGCTGTCCTCCACCAGCTGTTGTGTCCTCACAGCTGTCCTCCACCAGCTGTTGTGTCCTCACAGCTGTCCACCACCAGCTGTTGTGTCCTCACAGCTGTCCCCACCAGCTGTTGTGTCCTCACAGCTGTCCACCACCAGCTGTTGTGTCCTCACAGCTGTCCTCCACCAGCTGTTGTGTCCTCACGCTGTCCTCACAGCTGTCCTCCACCCTGTTGTGTCCTCACAGCTGTCCTCCACCAGCTGTTGTGTCCTCACAGCTGTCCTCCACCAGCTGTTGTGTCCTCACAGCTGTCCTCCACCAGCTGTTGTGTCCTCACAGCTGTCCTCCACCGCTGTTGTGTCCTCACAGCTGTCCTCCACCTGCTGTTGTGTCCTCACAGCTGTCCTCCACCAGCTGTTGTGTCCTCACAGCTGTCCACCACCAGCTGTTGTGTCCTCACAGCTGTCCTCCACCTGCTGTTGTGTCCTCACAGCTGTCCTCCACCAGCTGTTGTGTCCTCACAGCTGTCCTCCACCAGCTGTTGTGTCCTCACAGCTGTCCTCCACCAGCTGTTGTGTCCTCACAGCTGTCCACCACCAGCTGTTGTGTCCTCACAGCTGTCCACCACCAGCTGTTGTGTCCTCACAGCTGTCCTCCACCTGCTGTTGTGTCCTCACAGCTGTCCTCCACCAGCTGTTGTGTCCTCACAGCTGTCCTCCACCTGCTGTTGTGTCCTCACAGCTGTCCTCCACCAGCTGTTGTGTCCTCACAGCTGTCCTCCACCAGCTGTTGTGTCCTCACAGCTGTCCTCCACCAGCTGTTGTGTCCTCACAGCTGTCCACCACCAGCTGTTGTGTCCTCACAGCTGTCCTCCACCAGCTGTTGTGTCCTCACAGCTGTCCTCCACCAGCTGTTGTGTCCTCACAGCTGTCCTCCACCAGCTGTTTGTGTCCTCACAGCTGTCCTCCACCAGCTGTTGTGTCCTCACAGCTGTCCTCCACCAGCTGTTGTGTCCTCACAGCTGTCCACCACCAGCTGTTGTGTCCTCACAGCTGTCCTCCACCAGCTGTTGTGTCCTCACAGCTGTCCACCACCAGCTGTTGTGTCCTCACAGCTGTCCCCACCAGCTGTTGTGTCCTCACAGCTGTCCTCCACCAGCTGTTGTGTCCTCACAGCTGTCCTCCACCACCAGCTGTTGTGTCCTCACAGCTGTCCTCCACCAGCTGTTGTGTCCTCACAGCTGTCCTCCACCAGCTGTTGTGTCCTCACAGCTGTCCACCACAGCTGTTGTGTCCTCACAGCTGTCCTCCACCTGCTGTTGTGTCCTCACAGCTGTCCCCCACCAGCTGTTGTGTCCTCACAGCTGTCCTCCACCAGCTGTTGTGTCCTCACAGCTGTCCACCACCAGCTGTTGTGTTCCTCACAGCTGTCCTCCACCAGCTGTTGTGTCCTCACAGCTGTCCACCACCAGCTGTTGTGTCCTCACAGCTGTCCTCCACCAGCTGTTGTGTCCTCACAGCTGTCCTCCACCAGCTGTTGTGTCCTCACAGCTGTCCTCCACAGCTGTTGTGTCCTCACAGCTGTCCTCCACCAGCTGTTGTGTCCTCACAGCTGTCCACCACCTGCTGTTGTGTCCTCACAGCTGTCCACCACCAGCTGTTGTGTCCTCACAGCTGTCCACCACCAGCTGTTGTGTCCTCACAGCTGTCCACCACCAGCTGTTGTGTCCTCACAGCTGTCCACCACCAGCTGTTGTGTCCTCACAGCTGTCCACCACCAGCTGTTGTGTCCTCACAGCTGTCCCCACCAGCTGTTGTGTCCTCACAGCTGTCCTCCACCAGCTGTTGTGTCCTCACAGCTGTCCACCACCAGCTGTTGTGTCCTCACAGCTGTCCTCCACCAGCTGTTGTGTCCTCACAGCTGTCCTCCACCAGCTGTTGTGTCCTCACAGCTGTCCTCCCACCAGCTGTTGTGTCCTCACAGCTGTCCACCACCAGCTGTTGTGTCCTCACAGCTGTCCTCCACCAGCTGTTGTGTCCTCACAGCTGTCCACCACCTGCTGTTGTGTCCTCACAGCTGTCCTCCACCCTGCTTGTGTCCTCACAGCTGTCCTCCACCTGCTGTTGTGTCCTCACAGCTGTCCTCCACCACCTGCTGTTGTGTCACACAGCTGTCCTCCACCAGCTGTTGTGTCCTCACAGCTGTCCACCAGCTGTTGTGTCCTCACAGCTGTCCACCACCAGCTGTTGTGTCCTCACAGCTGTCCACCACCTGCTGTTGTGTCCTCACAGCTGTCCTCCACCTAGCTGTTGTGTCCTCACAGCTGTCCTCCACCTGCTGTTGTGTCCTCACAGCTGTCCTCCACCAGCTGTTGTGTCCTCACAGCTGTCCTCCACCTAGCTGTTGTGTCCTCACAGCTGTCCTCCACTGCTGTTGTGTCCTCACAGCTGTCCTCCACCAGCTGTTGTGTCCTCACAGCTGTCCTCCACCAGCTGTTGTGTCCTCACAGCTGTNCCCTGTGGTGGACCACACTGTTGGTCCCTGTGGTGGACCACACTGTTGGTCCCTGTGGTGGACCACACTGTTGGTCCCTGTGGTGGACCACACTGTTGGTCCCTGTGGTGGACCACACTGTTGGTCCCCCTGTGGGACCACACATGTTGGTCCCTGTGGTGGACCACACTGTTGGTCCCTGGGTGGACCACACTGTTGGTCCCCTGTGGTGGACCACACTGTTGGTCCCTGTGGGTGACCACACTGTTGGTCCCCTGTGGTGGACCACACATGTTGGTCCCTGTGGTGGGCCACTGTTGGTCCCTGTGTGGACCACACTGTTGGTCCCTGTGTGGACCACTGTTGGTCCCTGTGGTGGACCACACTGCTGGTCCCTGTGGTGGACCACACTGTTTGGTCCTGTTGGCCACACTGTTGGTCCCTGTGGTGGACCACACTGTTGGTCCCTGTGGTGGACCACACTGTTGGTCCCTGTGGTGGACCACACTGTTGGTCCCTGTGGTGGACCACACTGTTGGTCCCTGTGGTTGGGCCACTGTTGGTCTCTGTGGTGGACCACACTGTTGGTCCCTGTGGTGGCCACACTGTTGGTCCCTGTGGTGGACCACACTGTTGTCCCTGTGGTGGACCACACTGTTGGTCCCTGTGGTGGACCACACTGTTGGTCCCTGTGGTGGACCACACTGTTGGTCCTTGTGGTGGACCACACTGTTGGTCCCTGTGGTGGACCACACTGTTGGTCCCTGTGGTGGACCACACTGTTGGTCCCTGTGGTGGACCACACTGTTGGTCCCTGTGGTGGACCACACTGTTGGTCCCTGTGGTGGACCACACTGTTGGTCCCTGTGGTGGACCACTGTTGGTCCCTGTGGTGGACCACACTGTTGGTCCCTGTTGGTGACCACTGTTGGTCCCTGTGGTGGACACACTGTTGGTCCCTGTGGTGGACCACACTGTTGGTCCCTGTGGTGGACCACACTGTTGGTCCCTGTGGTGGACCACACTGTTGGTCCCTGTGGTGGGCCACTGTTGGTCCCTGTGGTGGACCACACTGTTGGTCCCTGTGGTGGACCCACTGTGGTCCCTGTGGTGGACCACACTGTTGGTCCCTGTGGTGGGACACTGTTGGTCCCTGTGGTGGACCACACTGTTGGTCCCTGTGGTGGACCACACTGTTGGTCCCTGTGGTGGACCGCACTGTTGGTCCCTGTGGTGGACCACACTGTTGGTCCCTGTGATGGACCACACTGTTGGTCCCTGTGGTGGACCACACTGTTGGTCCCTGTGGTGGACCACACTGTTGGTCCCTGTGGTGGACCACACTGTTGGTCCCTGTGGTGGACCACACTGTTGGTCCCTGTGGTGGACCACACTGTTGGTCCCTGTGGTGGACCACACTGTTGGTCCCTGTGGTGGACCACACTGTTGGTCCCTGTGGTGGACCACACTGTTCGTCCCTGTGGTGGACCACACTGTTGGTCCCTGTGGTGGACCACTGTTGGTCCCTGTGGTGGACCACACTGTTGGTCCCTGTGGTGGACCACTGTTGGTCCCTGTGGTGGACCACACTGTTGGTCCCTGTGGTGGACCACTGTTGGTCCCTGTGGTGGACCGCACTGTTGGTCCCTGTGGTGGGCCACTGTTGGTCCCTGTGGTGGACCACACTGTTGGTCCCTGTGGTGGACCACTGTTGGTCCCTGTGGTGGACCACACTGTTGGTCCTTGTGGTTGGCCACTGTTGGTCCCTGTGGTGGACCACACTGTTGGTCCCTGTGGTGGACCACACACTTGGTCCCTATGGTGGACCACACTGTTGGTCCCTGTGATGGACCACACTGTTGGTCCCTGTGGTGGGCCACACTGTTGGTCCCTGTGGTGGGCCAAACTGTTGGTCCCTGTGGTGGACCACTGTTGGTCCCTGTGGTGGACCACACTGTTGGTCCCTGTGGTGGACCACACTGTTGGTCCCTGTGGTGGACCACTGTTGGTCCCTGTGGTGGACGACACTGTTGGTCCCTGTGGTGGACCACACTGTTGGTCCCTGTGGTGGGCCACACTGCTGGTCCCTGTGGTGGACCACACTGGTGGGCCACACTGTTGGTCCCTGTGGTGGACCACACTGTTGGTCCCTGTGGTGGGCCACACTGTTGGTCCCTGTGGTGGACCACACTGTTGGACCCTGTGGTGGACCACACTGTTGGTCCCTGTGGTGGACCACACTGTTGGTCCCTGTGGTGGGCCACACTGTTGGTCCCTGTGGTGGACCACACTGTTGGTCCCTGTGGTGGGCCACTGTTGGTCCCTGTGGTGGACCACACTGTTGGTCCCTGTGGTGGACCACACTGTTGGTCCTTGTGGTGGGCCACACTGTTGGTCCCTGTGGTGGACCACACTGTTGGCCCCTGTGGTGGACCACACTGTTGGTCCCTGTGGTGGACCACTGTTGGTCCCTGTGGTGGGCCACACTGTTGGTCCCGGTGGTGGACCACTGTTGGTCACTGTGGTGGGCCACACTTTTGGTCCCTGTGGTGGACCACACTGTTGGTCCCTGTGGTGGGCCACACTGTTGGTCCCTGTGGTGGACCACACTGTTGGTCCCTGTGGTGGGCCACACTGTTGGTCCCTGTGGTGGTCCACACTGTTGGTCCCTGTGGTGGACCACACTGTTGGTCCCTGTGGTGGACCACACTGTTGGTCCCTGTGGTGGACCACTGTTGGTCCCTGTGGTGGACCACTGTTGGTCCCTGTGGTGGACCACTGTTGGTCCCTGTGGTGGACCACACTGTTGGTCCCTGTGGTGGACCACTGTTGGTCCTTGTGGTGGACCACACTGTTGGTCCCTGTGGTGGACCACACTGTTGGTCCCTGTGGTGGACCACACTGTTGGTCCCTGTGGTGGACCACACTGTTGGTCCCTGTGGTGGACCACACTGTTGGTCCCTGTGGTGGACCACACTGTTGGTCCCTGTGGTGGGCCACTGTTGGTCCCTGTGGTGGACCACACTGTTGGTCCCTGTGGTGGACCACTGTTGGTCCCTGTGGTGGACCACACTGTTGGTCCCTGTGGTGGGCCACACTGTTGGTCCCTGTGGTGGACCACACTGGTGGGCCACACTGTTGGTCCCTGTGGTGGACCACACTGTTGGTCCCTGTGGTGGGCCACACTGTTGGTCCCTGTGTTGGACCACACTGTTGGTCCCTGTGGTGGACCACACTGTTGGTCCCTGTGGTGGACCACACTGTTGGTCCCTGTGGTGGACCACACTGTTGGTCCCTGTGGTGGACCACACTGTTGGTCCCTGTGGTGGGCCACTGTTGGTCCCTGTGGTGGACCACACTGTTGGTCCCTGTGGTGGACCACTGTTGGTCCCTGTGGTGGACCACACTGTTGGTCCCTGTGTGGACCACACTGTTGGTCCCTGTGGTGGACCACACTGTTGGTCCCTGTGGTGGGCCACTGTTGGTCCCTGTGGTGGGCCACACTGTTGGTCCCTGTGGTGGACCACACTGTTGGTCCCTGTGGTGGACCACACTGTTGGTCCCTGTGGTGGACCACACTGTTGGTCCCTGTGGTGGACCACACTGTTGGTCCCTGTGGTGGACCACACTGTTGGTCCCTGTGGTGGGCCACTGTTGGTCCCTGTGAGGCTCCTCCCAGCAGCTTCTACAGGTGTTCTTCTGTCCTCACAGCTGTCCTCCACCTGCTGTTGTGTCCTCACAGCTGTCCTCCACCAGCTGTTGTGTCCTCACAGCTGTCCACCACCAGCTGTTGTGTCCTCACAGCTGTCCACCACCTGCTGTTGTGTCCTCACAGCTGTCCACCACCTGCTGTTGTGTCCTCACAGCTGTCCTCCACCAGCTGTTGTGTCCTCACAGCTGTCCACCACCAGCTGTTGTGTCCTCACAGCTGTCCACCACCAGCTGTTGTGTCCTCACAGCTGTCCTCCACCAGCTGTTGTGTCCTCACAGCTGTCCTCCACCAGCTGTTGTGTCCTCACAGCTGTCCACCACCTGCTGTTGTGTCCTCACAGCTGTCCACCACCAGCTGTTGTGTCCTCACAGCTGTCCACCACCTGCTGTTGTGTCCTCACAGCTGTCCCCCACCAGCTGTTGTGTCCTCACAGCTGTCCTCCACCAGCTGTTGTGTCCTCACAGCTGTCCACCACCAGCTGTTGTGTCCTCACAGCTGTCCACCACCAGCTGTTGTGTCCTCACAGCTGTCCACCACCAGCTGTTGTGTCCTCACAGCTGTCCTCCACCAGCTGTTGTGTCCTCACAGCTGTCCACCACCAGCTGTTGTGTCCTCACAGCTGTCCTCCACCAGCTGTTGTGTCCTCACAGCTGTCCTCCACCAGCTGTTGTGTCCTCACAGCTGTCCACCACCTGCTGTTGTGTCCTCACAGCTGTCCTCCACCTGCTGTTGTGTCCTCACAGCTGTCCACCACCAGCTGTTGTGTCCTCACAGCTGTCCACCACTTGCTGTTGTGTCCTCACAGCTGTCCACCACCAGCTGTTGTGTCCTCACAGCTGTCCACCACCAGCTGTTGTGTCCTCACAGCTGTCCACCACCAGCTGTTGTGTCCTCACAGCTGTCCACCACCAGCTGTTGTGTCCTCACAGCTGTCCACCACCATCTGTTGTGTCCTCACAGCTGTCCACCACCAGCTGTTGTGTCCTCACAGCTGTCCTCCACCAGCTGTTGTGTCCTCACAGCTGTCCACCACCAGCTGTTGTGTCCTCACAGCTGTCCACCACCAGCTGTTGTGTCCTCACAGCTGTCCTCCACCTGCTGTTGTGTCCTCACAGCTGTCCTCCACCACCAGCTGTTGTGTCCTCACAGCTGTCCACCACCAGCTGTTGTGTCCTCACAGCTGTCCACCACCAGCTGTTGTGTCCTCACAGCTGTCCACCACCTGCTGTTGTGTCCTCACAGCTGTCCTCCACCAGCTGTTGTGTCCTCACAGCTGTCCACCACCAGCTGTTGTGTCCTCACAGCTGTCCTCCACTAGCTGTTGTGTCCTCACAGCTGTCCTCCACCTGCTGTTGTGTCCTCACAGCTGTCCTCCACCAGCTGTTGTGTCCTCACAGCTGTCCTCCACCAGCTGTTGTGTCCTCACAGCTGTCCACCACCAGCTGTTGTGTCCTCACAGCTGTCCTCCACCAGCTGTTGTGTCCTCACAGCTGTCCTCCACCAGCTGTTGTGTCCTCACAGCTGTCCTACACCTGCTGTTGTGTCCTCACAGCTGTCCTCCACCAGCTGTTGTGTCCTCACAGCTGTCCTCCACCAGCTGTTGTGTCCTCACAGCTGTCCTCCACCTGCTGTTGTGTCCTCACAGCTGTCCTCCACCAGCTGTTGTGTCCTCACAGCTGTCCTCCACCAGCTGTTGTGTCCTCACAGCTGTCCTCCACCAGCTGTTGTGTCCTCACAGCTGTCCTCCACCAGCTGTTGTGTCCTCACAGCTGTCCTCCACCTGCTGTTGTGTCCTCACAGCTGTCCTCCACCTGCTGTTGTGTCCTCACAGCTGTCCTCCACCTGCTGTTGTGTCCTCACAGCTGTCCTCCACCAGCTGTTGTGTCCTCACAGCTGTCCACCACCAGCTGTTGTGTCCTCACAGCTGTCCACCACCAGCTGTTGTGTCCTCACAGCTGTCCTCCACCACCAGCTGTTGTGTCCTCACAGCTGTCCCCTACCAGCTGTTGTGTCCTCACAGCTGTCCTCCACCAGCTGTTGTGTCCTCACAGCTGTCCTCCACCAGCTGTTGTGTCCTCACAGCTGTCCACCACCAGCTGTTGTGTCCTCACAGCTGTCCACCACCAGCTGTTGTGTCCTCACAGCTGTCCTCCACCAGCTGTTGTGTCCTCACAGCTGTCCTCCACCAGCTGTTGTGTCCTCACAGCTGTCCTCCACCTGCTGTTGTGTCCTCACAGCTGTCCACCACCAGCTGTTGTGTCCTCACAGCTGTCCACCACCAGCTGTTGTGTCCTCACAGCTGTCCTCCACCTGCTGTTGTGTCCTCACAGCTGTCCTCCACCAGCTGTTGTGTCCTCACAGCTGTCCACCACCTGCTGTTGTGTCCTCACAGCTGTCCTCCACCAGCTGTTGTGTCCTCACAGCTGTCCTCCACCAGCTGTTGTGTCCTCACAGCTGTCCACCACCAGCTGTTGTGTCCTCACAGCTGTCCACCACCAGCTGTTGTGTCCTCACAGCTGTCCTCCACCAGCTGTTGTGTCCTCACAGCTGTCCTCCACCAGCTGTTGTGTCCTCACAGCTGTCCACCACCAGCTGTTGTGTCCTCACAGCTGTCCTCCACCTGCTGTTGTGTCCTCACAGCTGTCCTCCACCTGCTGTTGTGTCCTCACAGCTGTCCACCACCTGCTGTTGTGTCCTCACAGCTGTCCTCCACCAGCTGTTGTGTCCTCACAGCTGTCCTCCACCAGCTGTTGTGTCCTCACAGCTGTCCTCCACCTGCTGTTGTGTCCTCACAGCTGTCCTCCACCAGCTGTTGTGTCCTCACAGCTGTCCTCCACCAGCTGTTGTGTCCTCACAGCTGTCCACCACCTGCTGTTGTGTCCTCACAGCTGTCCTCCACCTGCTGTTGTGTCCTCACAGCTGTCCACCACCAGCTGTTGTGTCCTCACAGCTGTCCACCACCAGCTGTTGTGTCCTCACAGCTGTCCTCCACCAGCTGTTGTGTCCTCACAGCTGTCCTCCACCAGCTGTTGTGTCCTCACAGCTGTCCACCACCAGCTGTTGTGTCCTCACAGCTGTCCACCACCAGCTGTTGTGTCCTCACAGCTGTCCACCACCAGCTGTTGTGTCCTCACAGCTGTCCTCCACCAGGTGTTGTGTCCTCACAGCTGTCCACCACCTGCTGTTGTGTCCTCACAGCTGTCCTCCACCTGCTGTTGTGTCCTCACAGCTGTCCACCACCAGCTGTTGTGTCCTCACAGCTGTCCTCCACCTGCTGTTGTGTCCTCACAGCTGTCCACCACCAGCTGTCCTCCACCTGCTGTTTTGTCCTCACAGCTGTCCACCACCAGCTGTTGTGTCCTCACAGCTGTCCTCCACCTGCTGTTGTGTCCTCACAGCTGTCCACCACCAGCTGTTGTGTCCTCACAGCTGTCCACCACCAGCTGTTGTGTCCTCACAGCTGTCCTCCACCACCTGCTGTTGTGTCCTCACAGCTATCTACCACCAGCTGTTGTGTCCTCACAGCTGTCCTCCACCACCTGCTGTTGTGTCCTCACAGCTGTCCACCACCAGCTGTTGTGTCCTCACAGCTGTCAACCACCAGCTGTTGTGTCCTCACAGCTGTCCACCACCAGCTGTTGTGTCCTCACAGCTGTCCTCCACCAGCTGTTGTGTCCTCACAGCTGTCCTCCACCAGCTGTACTGTCCTCACAGCTGTCCACCACCAGCTGTTGTGTCCTCACAGCTGTCCACCACCAGCTGTTGTGTCCTCACAGCTGTCCACCACCTGCTGTTGTGTCCTCACAGCTGTCCTCCACCAGCTGTTGTGTCCTCACAGCTGTCCACCACCAGCTGTTGTGTCCTCACAGCTGTCCACCACCTGCTGTTGTGTCCTCACAGCTGTCCACCACCTGCTGTTGTGTCCTCACAGCTGTCCTCCACCAGCTGTTGTGTCCTCACAGCTGTCCACCACCAGCTGTTGTGTCCTCACAGCTGTCCACCACCAGCTGTTGTGTCCTCACAGCTGTCCTCCACCAGCTGTTGTGTCCTCACAGCTGTCCTCCACCAGCTGTTGTGTCCTCACAGCTGTCCACCACCTGCTGTTGTGTCCTCACAGCTGTCCACCACCAGCTGTTGTGTCCTCACAGCTGTCCACCACCTGCTGTTGTGTCCTCACAGCTGTCCCCCACCAGCTGTTGTGTCCTCACAGCTGTCCTCCACCAGCTGTTGTGTCCTCACAGCTGTCCACCACCAGCTGTTGTGTCCTCACAGCTGTCCACCACCAGCTGTTGTGTCCTCACAGCTGTCCACCACCAGCTGTTGTGTCCTCACAGCTGTCCTCCACCAGCTGTTGTGTCCTCACAGCTGTCCACCACCAGCTGTTGTGTCCTCACAGCTGTCCTCCACCAGCTGTTGTGTCCTCACAGCTGTCCTCCACCAGCTGTTGTGTCCTCACAGCTGTCCACCACCTGCTGTTGTGTCCTCACAGCTTTCCTCCACCTGCTGTTGTGTCCTCACAGCTGTCCACCACCAGCTGTTGTGTCCTCACAGCTGTCCACCACCAGCTGTTGTGTCCTCACAGCTGTCCACCACCAGCTGTTGTGTCCTCACAGCTGTCCACCACCAGCTGTTGTGTCCTCACAGCTTTCCTCCACCAGCTGTTGTGTCCTCACAGCTGTCCACCACCAGCTGTTGTGTCCTCACAGCTGTCCACCACCATGCTGTTGTGTCCTCACAGCTGTCCACCACCAGCTGTTGTGTCCTCACAGCTGTCCTCCACCAGCTGTTGTGTCCTCACAGCTGTCCACCACCAGCTGTTGTGTCCTCACAGCTGTCCACCACCAGCTGTTGTGTCCTCACAGCTGTCCACCACCATCTGTTGTGTCCTCACAGCTCTCCACCACCAGCTGTTGTGTCCTCACAGCTGTCCTCCACCAGCTGTTGTGTCCTCACAGCTGTCCACCACCAGCTGTTGTGTCCTCACAGCTGTCCACCACCAGCTGTTGTGTCCTCACAGCTGTCCTCCACCTGCTGTTGTGTCCTCACAGCTGTCCTCCACCACCAGCTGTTGTGTCCTCACAGCTGTCCTCCACCACCAGCTGTTGTGTCCTCACAGCTGTCCTCCACCAGCTGTTGTGTCCTCACAGCTGTCCACCACCACCAGCTGTTGTGTCCTCACAGCTGTCCACCAACAGCTGTTTTGTCCTCACAGCTGTCCACCACCAGCTGTTGTGTCCTCACAGCTGTCCACCACCACCAGCTGTTGTGTCCTCACAGCTGTCCACCAACAGCTGTTTTGTCCTCACAGCTGTCCTCCACCAGCTGTTGTGTCCTCACAGCTGTCCACCACCAGCTGTTGTGTCCTCACAGCTGTCCTCCACCAGCTGTTGTGTCCTCACAGCTGTCCTCCACCTGCTGTTGTGTCCTCACAGCTGTCCACCACCAGCTGTTGTGTCCTCACAGCTGTCCACCACCTGCTGTTGTGTCCTCACAGCTGTCCACCACCAGCTGTTGTGTCCTCACAGCTGTCCTCCACCAGCTGTTGTGTCCTCACAGCTGTCCACCACCTGCTGTTGTGTCCTCACACCTGTCCTCCACCTGCTGTTGTGTCCTCACAGCTGTCCACCACCAGCTGTTGTGTCCTCACAGCTGTCCTCCACCAGCTGTTGTGTCCTCACAGCTGTCCTCCACCAGCTGTTGTGTCCTCACAGCTGTCCACTACCAGCTGTTGTGTCCTCACAGCTGGCCTCCACCAGCTGTTGTGTCCTCACAGCTGTCCACCACCAGCTGTTGTGTCCTCACAGCTGTCCTCCACCAGCTGTTGTGTCCTCACAGCTGTCCTCCACCAGCTGTTGTGTCCTCACAGCTGTCCTCCACCTGTTGTTGTGTCCTCACAGCTGTCCTCCACCAGCTGTTGTGTCCTCACAGCTGTCCTCCACCAGCTGTTGTGTCCTCACAGCTGTCCTCCACCTGTTGTTGTGTCCTCACAGCTGTCCTCCACCAGCTGTTGTGTCCTCACAGCTGTCCTCCACCTGCTGTTGTGTCCTCACAGCTGTCCTCCACCAGCTGTTGTGTCCTCACAGCTGTCCTCCACCTGCTGTTGTGTCCTCACAGCTGTCCACCACCAGCTGTTGTGTCCTCACATCTGTCCACCACCAGCTGTTGTGTCCTCACAGCTGTCCTCCACCTGTTGTTGTGTCCTCACAGCTGTCCTCCACCAGTTGTTGTGTCCTCACAGCTGTCCACCACCTGCTGTTGTGTCCTCACAGCTGTCCTCCACCAGCTGTTGTGTCCTCACAGCTGTCCTCCACCAGCTGTTGTGTCCTCACAGCTGTCCTCCACCTGCTGTACTGTCCTCACAGCTACTGAACCTCTGTCTCAAACCTGATTTGGGATGGGACGGGGGAAAGGAATGGTGCCCAACCACTTGGACTGTCGGGGGATTGAACGCCGACCTGCATGACGCGAGACCGTCGCTCTACCGTCCACCCCAAGTGCTTAGACAGATGGACAGAACGGAAGGGATATTTCCCCTATCTACTATTTCTTCCCTCAATCGCATCCAGCTTGTGCCTTTTCTTACCACTTAAAAAACAAGGCCATATATATATATATATATATATATATATATATATATATATATATATATATATATATATATATATATATATATATAAATATATATATACATATATATATATGCTCCCAGTTAGACTTGGGGGTATAGGTATTCGCAAGGCGACACAGTTAGCATTGCCGGCATTCTTATCCTCGACCAGTGCTACAAGTGAATTAGTGAAGGAAATACTACCAGAATACCTAAGGAACTCCATTGGGATTCGTGATCCCAAATTTGTGGAAGGAGCTGGTCGGTGGGACACACTCGCCAATTCACACACCCGACCAACTTGTCCAAACGACGGTAAACAGGCCAAATGGGATAGCCCCATAGTGGAGAACATCGCCAAAGCATTGCTGGACGTAGCTTCTCAGAAGGACAGAGCGCGTCTCCTAGCTGTGCAAGCCCCCCAAGCTGGGGACTTCCTGTTGGCAGTCCCTAATTCCGCCTTGGGCACCCGCCTGGATCATCGGGCCCTAAGTATTGGTGTTGCTCTGCGCCTTGCCGCCCCTATCTCCACCGAGCACCGGTGTATTTGCGGCCAGGCACGGGCAGACCAATACGGCAGCCATGGTCTCATCTGTCGTAAGACACAGGGAAAGATTGCCAGACACGAGGCAGTCAAGGACATCATCAAGAGAAGTTTGGCTACAGCTGGGTGTCCAGCACAAAGGGAACCCCAGTTGTGCAGACCTGACAACAGCCAAAAACGCCCAGATGGAGTCACCCTGCAGCCATGGAGGGAAGGTAAACAGGTCGTGTGGGATTACATCTGTGCATCTACATTGGCTGATACCTATTTACGTTACAGCTCAGCGGAGGGAGGTGGGGCAGCCACCTTCAGAGAGACCCAGAAAATCCACAAGTACAGAGACCTAGAACGTTGTTACAGGTTCGTGCCGATAGGCTCAGAGACTCTGGGCGCCTGGGGTAAATGTGCACTCAAGTTTTTAAAGGAGGTTGGTGAGGAACTCATTGGGAAAACTAGAGACCCACGAGCAGCCAGTTTCCTGTTCCAGCGCCTCAGTGTCGCGGTGCAGAGGGGAAATGCGTGCTGTATCCTGGGTACGCACCCAACCTCCGAGGAGCTGGACGAGGTCTTCGAACGCTGATTGTTTAATTGTTATATATTTGTGTGTGTGTGTGTGTTCTCTGTAAACTGTAGCATTGCAATAAAATAAAACAAAACATACAAAAAAATAATAGGGGTGGTAGGAGAAGAAAAGAATTAAGTATTCGGTGAGAATCCACAAGATCTTCTCTGAATGCTCTTTGTTTTCTTCTTCGAGGATGTGGGTCCCTGCAATTGCACCAGAGGTGGTACCCCTAATATATATATATATATATATATATATATATATATATATATATATATATATATATATATATATATATATATTATATATATATTGTAATATAAACATATTACAGCTCGAGGGCGGCCGCTCGGGGCCGGAAATATATTGGATTCGGATTTTTAGCTTCAGAGAACACTGAAAACTTTAGTTCACAAATAACTAGAAGGTTCAACATTCTTTATGGTGGAGAGTCTTTGGGTGAAGCTGCTGGTGTATTGTCCAGGGTATTGTCCAAGGTATTGTCCAGGGTATTGTCCAGGGTATTGTCCAGGGTATTGTCCAGGGTATTGTCCAGGGTATTGTCCAGGGTACTGTACAGGGTATTGTCCAGGGTATTGTCCAGGGTATTGTCCAGGGTATTGTCCAGGGTACTGTCCAGGGTATTGTCCAGGGTATTGTCCAGGGTATTGTCCAGGGTATTGTTGTCGGGTATTGGTCAGGGTATTGTCCAGGGTATTGTCCAGGGTATTGTCCAGGGTATTGTCCAGGGTATTGTCCAGGGTATTGTCCAGGGTATTGTCCAGGTATTGTCAGGGTATTGTCCAGGGTATTGTCCAGGGTATTGTCCAGGGTATTGTCCAGGGTATTGGCCAGGTATTGTCCAGGGTATTGTCCAGGGTATTGTCCAGGGTATTGTCCAGGGTATTGTCCAGGGTATTGTCCAGGGTATTGTCCAGGGTATTGTCCAGGGTATTGTCCAGGGTGTATGTCCAGGGTATTGTCCAGGGTATTGTCCAGGGTATTGTCCAGGGTATTGTCCAGGGTATTGTCCAGGGTATTGTCCAGGGTATTGTCAGGGTATTGTCCAGGGTATTGTCCAGGGTATTGTCCAGGGTATGGTCCAGGGTATTGGCAGGTATTGTCCCAGGGTATTGTCCAGGGTATTGTCCAGGGTATTGTCCAGGGTATTGTCCAGGGTATTGTCCAGGTATTGTCCAGGGTATTGTCCAGG
>WNGS01000187.1:32441-65475 GCA_020271785.1 Procambarus virginalis | reverse complement strand
GTGTCCTCACAGCTGTCCTCCACCAGCTGTTGTGTCCTCACAGCTGTCCTCCACCTGCTGTTGTGTCCTCACAGCTGTCCTCCACCAGCTGTTGTGTCCTCACAGCTGTCCTCCACCTACTGTACTGTCCTCACAGCTGTCCTCCACCAGCTGTTGTGTCCTCACAGCTGTCCTCCACCAGCTGTTGTGTCCTCACAGCTGTCCTCCACCTGCTGCTGTGTCCTCACAGCTGTCCTCCACCAGCTGTTGTGTCCTCACAGCTGTCCACCACCAGCTGTTGTGTCCTCACAGCTGTCCACCACCAGCTGTTGTGTCCTCACAGCTGTCCTCCACCAGCTGTTGTGTCCTCACAGCTGTCCACCACCAGCTGTTGTGTCCTCACAGCTGTCCAGCACCTGCTGTTGTGTCCTCACATCTGTCCACCACCTGCTGTTGTGTCCTCACAGTTGTCCTCCACCAGCTGTTGTGTCCTCACAGCTGTCCAGCACCTGCTGTTGTGTCCTCACAGCTGTCCAGCACCTGCTGTTGTGTCCTCACAGCTGTCCACCACCTGCTGTTGTGTCCTCACAGCTGTCCACCACCAGCTGTTGTGTCCTCACAGCTGTCCACCACCAAATGTTGTGTCCTCACAGCTGTCCTCCACCTACTGTTGTGTCCTCACAGCTGTCCACCACCAGCTGTTGTGTCCTCACAGCTGTCCACCACCTGCTGTTGTGTCTTCACAGCTGTCCTCCACCAGCTGTTGTGTCCTCACAGCTGTCCACCACCAGCTGTTGTGTCCTCACAGCTGTCCTCCACCAGCTGTTGTGTCCTCACAGCTGTCCACCACCAGCTGTTGTGTCCTCACAGCTGTCCTCCACCAACTGTTGTGTCCTCACAGCTGTCCTCCACCAGCTGTTGTGTCCTCACAGCTGTCCACCACCTGCTGTTGTGTCCTCACAGCTGTCCTCCACCAGCTGTTGTGTCCTCACAGCTGTCCTCTACCAGCTGTTGTGTCCTTACAGCTGTCCACCACCTGCTGTTGTGTCCTCACAGCTGTCCACCACCAGCTGTTGTGTCCTCACAGCTGTCCACCACCTGCTGTTGTGTCCTCACAGCTGTCCTCCATCAGCTGTTGTGTCCTCACAGCTGTCCTCCACCAGCTGTTGTGTCCTCACAGCTGTCCACCACCAGTTGTTGTGTCCTCACAGCTGTCCACCACCTGCTGTACTGTCCTCACAGCTGTCCTCCACCAACTGTTGTGTCCTCACAGCTGTCCTCCACCAACTGTTGTGTCCTCAGCTGTCCTCCACCAGCTGTTGTGTCCTCACAGCTGTCCTCCACCAGCTGTTGTGTCCTCACAGCTGTCCACCACCAGCTGTTGTGTCCTCACAGCTGTCCTCCACCAACTGTTGTGTCCTCACAGCTGTCCTCCACCAGCTGTTGTGTCCTCACAGCTGTCCTCCACCAGCTGTTGTGTCCTCACAGCTGTCCACCACCAGCTGTTGTGTCCTCACAGCTGTCCACCACCAGCTGTTGTGTCCTCACAGCTGTCCACCACCTGCTGTACTGTCCTCACAGCTGTCCTCCACCAACTGTTGTGTCCTCACAGCTGTCCTCCACCAGCTGTTGTGTCCTCACAGCTGTCCTCCACCAGCTGTTGTGTCCTCACAGCTGTCCACCACCAGCTGTACTGTCCTCACAGCTGTCCACCACCAACTGTTGTGTCCTCACAGCTGTCCTCCACCAGCTGTTGTGTCCTCACAGCTGTCCTCCACCAGCTGTTGTGTCCTCACAGCTGTCCTCCACCAACTGTTGTGTCCTCACAGCTGTCCTCCACCTGCTGTTGTGTCCTCACAGCTGTCCTCCACCAACTGTTGTGTCCTCACAGCTGTCCTCCACCAACTGTTGTGTCCTCACAGCTGTCCTCCACCAGCTGTTGTGTCCTCACAGCTGTCCTCCACCAGCTGTTGTGTCCTCACAGCTGTCCACCACCAGCTGTTGTGTCCTCACAGCTGTCCTCCACCAGCTGTTGTGTCATTACAGCTGTCCTCCACCAGCTGTTGTGTCATCACAGCTGTCCTCCACCTGCTGTTGTGTCCTCACAGCTGTCCTCCACCACCTGTTGTGTCCTCACAGCTGTCCTCCACCAGCTGTTGTGTCCTCACAGCTGTCCTCCACCTGCTGTTGTGTCCTCACAGCTGTCCACCACCAGCTGTTGTGTCCTCACAGCTGTCCTCCACCATCTGTTGTGTCCTCACAGCTGTCCACCACCAGCTGTTGTGTCCTCACAGCTGTCCTCCACCTACTGTTCTCTCCTCACAGCTGTCCTCCACCTGCTGTTGTGTCCTCACAGCTGTCCTCCACCAGCTGTTGTGTCATCACAGCTGTCCTCCACCTGCTGTTGTGTCCTCACAGCTGTCCTCCACCTGCTGTTGTGTCCTCACAGCTGTCCTCCACCTGCTGTTGTGTCCTCACAGCTGTCCACCACCAGCTGTTGTGTCCTCACAGCTGTCCTCCACCATCTGTTGTGTCCTCACAGCTGTCCTCCACCAGCTGTACTTTCCTCACAGCTACTGGACCTCTGTCTCAAACCTGATTTGGGATGGGACGGGGGAAGGAGGAATGGTGCCCAACCACTTGGACGGTCGGGGGATTGAACGCCGACCTGCATGACGCGAGACCGTCGCTCTACCGTTCACCCCAAGTGGTTAGACAGATGGACAGTACGGAAGGGATGTGAACGGGACATGGATATTTTCCCTATCAACTATTTCTTCCCTCAAGTGCACCCAGCTTGTGCCTTTTCTTGCCACTAGAAAAACAAGGTAATTTTTTATATATATTTTGTAATATAAACATATTACAGCGCTCCCAGAGCGGCCGCTCGGGGCCGGAAATAAATTGGATTCGGATTTTTAGCTTCAGAGAACACTGAAAACTTTAGTTCACAAATAACTAGAAGGTTCAACATTCTTTATGGTGGAGAGTCTTTGGCTGAAGCTGCTGGTGTATTGTCCAGGGTATTGTCCAGGGTATTGTCCAGGGTATTGGCCAGGGTATTGTCCAGGGTATTGTCCAGGGTATTGTCCAGGGTATTGGCCAGGATATTGTCCAGGGTATTGTCCAGGGTATTGTCCAGGGTATTGGTCAGGGTATTGGCCAGGGTATTGTCCAGGGTATTGTCCAGGGTATTGGCCAGGGTATTGTCCAGGGTATTGTCCAGGGTATTGTCCAGGGTATTGGCCAGGGTATTGGCCAGGGTATTGTACAGGGTATTGTCCAGGGTATTGGCCAGGGTATTGTCCAGGGTATTGTCCAGGGTATTGGCCAGGGTATTGGCCAGGGTATTGTCCAGGGTATTGTCCAGGGTATTGTCCAGGGTATTGGCCAGGAGATTGTCCAGGGTATTGTCCAGGGTATTGTCCAGGGTATTGGCCAGGGTATTGTCCAGGGTATTGTCCAGGGTATTGGCCAGGGTATTGGCCAGGGTATTGTCCAGGGTATTTTCCAGGGTATTGTCCAGGGTATTGTCCAGGGTATTGTCTAGGGTATTGTCCAGGGTATTGTCCAGGGTATTGTCCAGGGTATTGACCAGGATATTGGACAGGGTATTGTCCAGGGTATTGGCCAGGATATTGGACAGGGTATTGTCCAGGGTATTGGCCAGGATATTGGACAGGGTATTGTCCAGGGTATTGTCCAGGGTATTGTCTAGGGTATTGTCCAGGGTATTGTCCAGGGTATTGTCCAGGGTATTGTCCAGGGTATTGGCCAGGATATTGGACAGGGTATTGTCCAGGGTATTGGCCAGGGTATTGTCCAGGGTATTGTCCAGGGTATGGCCAGGATATTGGACAGGGTATTGTCCAGGGTATTGGCCAGGATATTGGACAGGGTATTGTCCAGGGTATTGGCCAGGGTATTGTCCAGAGTATTGACCAGGGTATTGGCCAGGGTATTGGCCAGGGTATTGTCCAGGGTATTGTCCAGGGTATTGTCCAGGGTATTGGCCAAGATATTGGACAGGGTATTGTCCAGAGTATTGTCCAGGGTATTGTCCAGGGTATTGACCAGGGTATTGTCCAGAGTATTGGCCAGGGTATTGTCCAGGGTATTGTCCAGAGTATTGGTCAGGGTATTGTCCAGGGTATTGTCCAGAGTATTGACTAGCGTATTCCCCAGGGTATTGTCCAGGGTATTGGCCAGGGTACTGTCCAGAGTATTGGCCAGGGTATTGACCAGGGTATTGTCCAGGGTATTGTCCAGGGTATTGTGCAGGGTATTGTCCAGGGTATTGGCCAGGGTATTGGCCAGGGTATTGCCAGGGTATTGTCCAGAGTATTGGCCATGGTATTGGCCAGGGTATTGGCCAGGGTACTGTCCAGAGTTATGGCCAGGGTATTGGCCAGGGTATTGGCCAGGGTACTGTCCAGAGTATTGGCCAGGATACTGTCCAGGGTATTGGCCAGGGTATGTTTAGGGTATTGGCCAGGGTATTGGCCAGTGTATTGTCCAGGGTATTGTCCAGGGTATTGTCCAGGGTATTGTCCAGGTATTGACCAGGTATTGGCCAGGGTACTGTCCAGGTATTGTCCAGGGTATTGTCCAGGGTATTGTCCAGAGTATGGCCAGGGTATTGGCCAGGGTATTGGCCAGGGTACTGTCCAGAGTATTGACTAGCGTATTGGCCAGGGTATTGACCAGGGTATTGTCCAGTGTATTGTCTAGGGTATTGTCCAGGGTATTGTCCAGGGTATTGTCCAGAGTATTGGCCAGGGTATTGGCCAGGGTATTGGCCAGGGTATTGTCCAGGGTATTGTCCCAGGGTATTGTCCAGAGTATTGGGCACGGGTATTGTCCAGGGTATTGTCCAGGGTATTATCCAGGGTATATCCAGGGTATTGCCAGGGTATTGTCCAGAGTATTGTCCAGAGTATTGGCTAGGGTATTGTTCCAGGTATTGGCCAGGATATTGGCCAGGGTATTGGCCAGGGTATTGACCAGGGTATTGTTCAGGGTATTGTCCAGGGGTATTGTCCAGAGTATTGACTAGTATATTGCCAGGGTATTGACCAGGGTATTGTCCAGGGTATTGTCCAGTATATTGTCCAGAGAATTGGCCAGGGTATTGACCAGGGGTATTGTCCAGGGTATTGGACAGTGTTGGGCTCCTAACCCAGTCCGTCGTCCGAAGGTTTCTCAACGTCAAGAAAACAGTCAANCCACCAGCTGTTGTGTCCTCACAGCTGTCCTCCACCAGCTGTTGTGTCCTCACAGCTGTCCTCCACCAGCTGTTGTGTCCTCACAGCTGTCCCCACCAGCTGTTGTGTCCTCACAGCTGTCCTCCACCTGCTTTGTGTCCTCACAGCTGTCCTCCACCACCAGCTGTTGTGTCCTCACAGCTGTCCTCCACCACTGTTGTGTCCTCACAGCTGTCCTCCACCAGCTGTTGTGTCCTCACAGCTGTCCTCCACCAGCTGTTGTGTCCTCACAGCTGTCCTCCACCAGCTGTTGTGTCCTCACAGCTGTCCTCCACCAGCTGTTTGTCCTCACAGCTGTCCTCCACCAGCTGTTGTGTGTCCTCACAGCTGTCCTCCACCAGCTGTTGTGTCCTCACAGCTGTCCTCCACCAGCTGTTGTGTCCTCACAGCTGTCCTCCACCAGCTGTTGTGTCCTCACAGCTGTCCTCCACCAGCTGTTGTGTCCTCACAGCTGTCCTCCACCAGCTGTTGTGTCCTCACAGCTGTCCTCCACCAGCTGTTGTGTCCTCACAGCTGTCCACCACCAGCTGTTGTGTCCTCACAGCTGTCCTCCACCAGCTGTTGTGTCCTCACAGCTGTCCACCACCAGCTGTTGTGTCCTCACAGCTGTCCACCACCTGCTGTTGTGTCCTCACAGCTGTCCCCTCACAGCTGTCCTCCACCAGCTGTTTGTCCTCACAGCTGTCCTCCACCAGCTGTTGTGTCCTCACAGCTGTCCTCCACCAGCTGTTGTGTCCTCACAGCTGTCCTCCACCAGCTGTTGTGTCCTCACAGCTGTCCTCCACCAGCTGTTGTGTCCTCACAGCTGTCCTCCACCAGCTGTGTGTCCTCACAGCTGTCCTCCACCAGCTGTTGTGTCCTCACAGCTGTCCTCCACCAGCTGTTGTGTCCTCACAGCTGTCCTCCACCAGCTGTTGTGTCCTCACAGCTGTCCACCACCAGCTGTTGTGTCCTCACAGCTGTCCTCCACCTGCTGTTGTGTCCTCACAGCTGTCCTCCACCAGCTGTTGTGTCCTCACAGCTGTCCTCCACCAGCTGTTGTGTCCTCACAGCTGTCCTCCACCCTGTTGCTGTTGTGTCCTCACAGCTGTCCTCCACCAGCTGTTGTGTCCTCACAGCTGTCCACCACCTGCTGTTGTGTCCTCACAGCTGTCCACCACCAGCTGTTGTGTCCTCACAGCTGTCCTCCACCAGCTGTTGTGTCCTCACAGCTGTCCACCACCTGCTGTTGTGTCCTCACAGCTGTCCTCCACCACTGTTGTGTCCTCACAGCTGTCCTCCACCAGCTGTTGTGTCCTCACAGCTGTCCTCCACCTGCTGTTGTGTCCTCACAGCTGTCCTCCACCAGCTGTTGTGTCCTCACAGCTGTCCTCCACCAGCTGTTGTGTCCTCACAGCTGTCCTCCACCAGCTGTTTGTCCTCACAGCTGTCCTCCACCAGCTGTTGTGTCCTCACAGCTGTCCACCAGCTGTTGTGTCCTCACAGCTGTCCTCCACCAGCTGTTGTGTCCTCACAGCTGTCCTCCACCAGCTGTTGTGTCCTCACAGCTGTCCTCCCCAGCTGTTGTGTCCTCACAGCTGTCCTCCACCAGCTGTTGTGTCCTCACAGCTGTCCTCCACCTGCTGTTGTGTCCTCACAGCTGTCCTCCACCAGCTGTTGTGTCCTCACAGCTGTCCTCCACCAGCTGTTGTGTCCTCACAGCTGTCCTCCACCAGCTGTTGTGTCCTCACAGCTGTCCTCCCCAGCTGTTGTGTCCTCACAGCTGTCCTCCACCGCTGTTGTGTCCTCACAGCTGTCCTCCACCAGCTGTTGTGTCCTCACAGCTGTCCTCCACCAGCTGTTGTGTCCTCACAGCTGTCCTCCACCAGCTGTTGTGTCCTCACAGCTGTCCTCCACCAGCTGTTGTGTCCTCACAGCTGTCCTCCACCAGCTGTTGTGTCCTCACAGCTGTCCTCCACCAGCTGTTGTGTCCTCACAGCTGTCCTCCACCAGCTGTTGTGTCCTCACAGCTGTCCTCCACCAGCTGTTGTGTCCTCACAGCTGTCCTCCACCAGCTGTTGTGTCCTCACAGCTGTCCTCCACCAGCTGTTGTGTCCTCACAGCTGTCCACCACCAGCTGTTGTGTCCTCACAGCTGTCCTCCACCAGCTGTTGTGTCCTCACAGCTGTCCTCCACCAGCTGTTGTGTCCTCACAGCTGTCCTCCACCAGCTGTTGTGTCCTCACAGCTGTCCTCCACCAGCTGTTGTGTCCTCACAGCTGTCCTCCACCAGCTGTTGTGTCCTCACAGCTGTCCACCACCAGCTGTTGTGTCCTCACAGCTGTCCACCACCTGCTGTTGTGTCCTCACAGCTGTCCACCACCACCGCTGTGTGTCCTCACAGCTGTCCTCCACCAGCTGTTGTGTCCTCACAGCTGTCCTCCACCAGCTGTTGTGTCCTCACAGCTGTCCTCCACCAGCTGTTGTGTCCTCACAGCTGTCCTCCACCAGCTGTTGTGTCCTCACAGCTGTCCTCCACCAGCTGTTGTGTCCTCACAGCTGTCCTCCACCAGCTGTTGTGTCCTCACAGCTGTCCTCCACCAGCTGTTGTGTCCTCACAGCTGTCCACCACCAGCTGTTGTGTCCTCACAGCTGTCCTCCACCTGCTGTTGTGTCCTCACCTGCACGCTGTCCTCCACCAGCTGTTGTGTCCTCCTCCAGCTGTCCTCCACCAGCTGTTGTGTCCTCACAGCTGTCCCCACCACCTGCTGTTGTGTCCTCACAGCTGTCCCCCCAGCTGTTGTGTCCTCACAGCTGTCCACCACCAGCTGTTGTGTCCTCACAGCTGTCCTCCACCAGCTGTTGTGTCCTCACAGCTGTCCACCACCTGCTGTTGTGTCCTCACAGCTGTCCTCCACCAGCTGTTGTGTCCTCACAGCTGTCCACCACCAGCTGTTGTGTCCTCACAGCTGTCCTCCACCGCTGTTGTGTCCTCACAGCTGTCCTCCACCAGCTGTTGTGTCCTCACAGCTGTCCTCCACCAGCTGTTGTGTCCTCACAGCTGTCCTCCACCAGCTGTTGTGTCCTCACAGTGTCCTCCACCGCTGTTGTTGTCCTCACAGCTGTCCTCCACCAGCTGTTGTGTCCTCACAGCTGTCCTCCACCAGCTGTTGTGTCCTCACAGCTGTCCACCACCAGCTGTTGTGTCCTCACAGCTGTCCTCCACCAGCTGTTGTGTCCTCACAGCTGTCCACCACCAGCTGTTGTGTCCTCACAGCTGTCCTCCACCAGCTGTTGTGTCCTCACAGCTGTCCTCCACCAGCTGTTGTGTCCTCACAGCTGTCCTCCACCAGCTGTTGTGTCCTCACAGCTGTCCTCCACCAGCTGTTGTGTCCTCACAGCTGTCCTCCACCAGCTGTTGTGTCCTCACAGCTGTCCTCCACCAGCTGTTGTGTCCTCACAGCTGTCCACCACCAGCTGTTGTGTCCTCACAGCTGTCCTCCACCAGCTGTTGTGTCCTCACAGCTGTCCTCCACCAGCTGTTGTGTCCTCACAGCTGTCCTCCACCAGCTGTTGTGTCCTCACAGCTGTCCTCCACCAGCTGTTGTGTCCTCACAGCTGTCCTCCACCAGCTGTTGTGTCCTCACAGCTGTCCTCCACCAGCTGTTGTGTCCTCACAGCTGTCCTCCACCAGCTGTTGTGTCCTCACAGCTGTCCACCACCAGCTGTTGTGTCCTCACAGCTGTCCTCCACCAGCTGTTGTGTCCTCACAGCTGTCCTCCACCTGCTGTTGTGTCCTCACAGCTGTCCTCCACCAGCTGTTGTGTCCTCACAGCTGTCCTCCACCAGCTGTTGTCCTCACAGCTGTCCTCCACCAGCTGTTGTGTCCTCACAGCTGTCCTCCACCAGCTGTTGTGTCCTCACAGCTGTCCTCCACCAGCTGTTGTGTCCTCACAGCTGTCCTCCACCAGCTGTTTGTCCTCACAGCTGTCCACCACCAGCTGTTGTGTCCTCACAGCTGTCCTCCACCAGCTGTTGTGTCCTCACAGCTGTCCTCCACCAGCTGTTGTGTCCTCACAGCTGTCCTCCACCGCTGTTGTGTCCTCACAGCTGTCCTCCACCAGCTGTTGTGTCCTCACAGCTGTCCTCCACCAGCTGTTGTGTCCTCACAGCTGTCCTCCACCAGCTGTTGTGTCCTCACAGCTGTCCCCACCAGCTGTTGTGTCCTCACAGCTGTCCTCCACCAGCTGTGTGTGTCCTCACAGCTGTCCACCACCAGCTGTTGTGTCCTCACAGCTGTCCTCCACCAGCTGTTGTGTCCTCACAGCTGTCCTCCACCAGCTGTTGTGTCCTCACAGCTGTCCTCCACCAGCTGTGTGTTCCTCACAGCTGTCCTCCACCAGCTGTTGTGTCCTCACAGCTGTCCTCCACCAGCTGTTGTGTCCTCACAGCTGTCCTCCACCAGCTGTTGTGTCCTCACAGCTGTCCTCCACCAGCTGTTGTGTCCTCACAGCTGTCCTCCACCAGCTGTTGTGTCCTCACAGCTGTCCACCACCAGCTGTTGTGTCCTCACAGCTGTCCTCCACCAGCTGTTGTGTCCTCACAGCTGTCCTCCACCAGCTGTTGTGTCCTCACAGCTGTCCTCCACCAGCTGTTGTGTCCTCACAGCTGTCCTCCACCAGCTGTTGTGTCCTCACAGCTGTCCTCCACCAGCTGTTGTGTCCTCACAGCTGTCCACCACCAGCTGTTGTGTCCTCACAGCTGTCCTCCACTGCTGTTGTGTCCTCACAGCTGTCCACCACCACCACCTTGTTTGTCCTCACAGCTGTCCACCACCAGCTGTTGTGTCCTCACAGCTGTCCTCCACCTGCTGTTGTGTCCTCACAGCTGTCCTCCACCAGCTGTTGTGTCCTCACAGCTGTCCACCACCAGCTGTTGTGTCCTCACAGCTGTCCTCCACCTGCTGTTGTGTCCTCACAGCTGTCCTCCACCTGCTGTTGTGTCCTCACAGCTGTCCTCCACCAGCTGTTGTGTCCTCACAGCTGTCCACCACCAGCTGTTGTGTCCTCACAGCTGTCCACCACCTGCTGTTGTGTCCTCACAGCTGTCCTCCACCAGCTGTTGTGTCCTCACAGCTGTCCTCCACCTGCTGTTGTGTCCTCACAGCTGTCCACCACCTGCTGTTGTGTCCTCACAGCTGTCCACCACCAGCTGTTGTGTCCTCACAGCTGTCCTCCACCTGCTGTTGTGTCCTCACAGCTGTCCTCCACCAGCTGTTGTGTCCTCACAGCTGTCCCCACCTGCTGTTGTGTCCTCACAGCTGTCCACCACCTGCTGTTGTGTCCTCACAGCTGTCCACACCAGCTGTTGTGTCCTCACAGCTGTCCACCACCTGCTGTTGTGTCCTCACAGCTGTCCTCCACCAGCTGTTGTGTCCTCACAGCTGTCCTCCACCAGCTGTTGTGTCCTCACAGCTGTCCACACCGCTGTTGTGTCCTCACAGCTGTCCTCCACCTGCTGTTGTGTCCTCACAGCTGTCCTCCACCAGCTGTTGTGTCCTCACAGCTGTCCTCCACCAGCTGTTGTGTCCTCACAGCTGTCCACCACCAGCTGTTGTGTCCTCACAGCTGTCCTCCACCAGCTGTTGTGTCCTCACAGCTGTCCTCCACCAGCTGTTGTGTCCTCACAGCTGTCCTCCACCAGCTGTTGTGTCCTCACAGCTGTCCTCCACCAGCTGTTGTGTCCTCACAGCTGTCCTCCACCAGCTGTTGTGTCCTCACAGCTGTCCTCCACTGCTGTTGTGTCCTCACAGCTGTCCTCCACCAGCTGTTGTGTCCTCACAGCTGTCCTCCACCAGCTGTTGTGTCCTCACAGCTGTCCACCACCAGCTGTTGTGTCCTCACAGCTGTCCTCCACCAGCTGTTGTGTCCTCACAGCTGTCCTCCACCAGCTGTTGTGTCCTCACAGCTGTCCTCCACCAGCTGTTGTGTCCTCACAGCTGTCCTCCACCAGCTGTTGTGTCCTCACAGCTGTCCTCCACCAGCTGTTGTGTCCTCACAGCTGTCCTCCACCAGCTGTTGTGTCCTCACAGCTGTCCTCCACCCTGTGTGTGTGTCCTCACAGCTGTCCTCCACCAGCTGTTGTGTCCTCACAGCTGTCCTCCACCAGCTGTTGTGTCCTCACAGCTGTCCTCCACCTGCTGTTGTGTCCTCACAGCTGTCCACCACCACCTGTTGTGTCCTCACAGCTGTCCTCCACCAGCTGTTGTGTCCTCACAGCTGTCCTCCACCTGCTGTTGTGTCCTCACAGCTGTCCTCCACCAGCTGTTGTGTCCTCACAGCTGTCCTCCACCAGCTGTTGTGTCCTCACAGCTGTCCTCCACCAGCTGTTGTGTCCTCACAGCTGTCCTCCACCAGCTGTTTGTCCTCACAGCTGTCCTCCACCAGCTGTTGTGTCCTCACAGCTGTCCTCCACCAGCTGTTGTGTCCTCACAGCTGTCCTCCACCAGCTGTTGTGTCCTCACAGCTGTCCTCCACCAGCTGTTGTGTCCTCACAGCTGTCCTCCACCACTGTTGTGTCCTCACAGCTGTCCTCCACCAGCTGTTGTGTCCTCACAGCTGTCCTCCACCAGCTGTTGTGTCCTCACAGCTGTCCTCCACCAGCTGTTGTGTCCTCACAGCTGTCCTCCACCAGCTGTTGTGTCCTCACAGCTGTCCCCACCACCTGCTGTTGTGTCCTCACAGCTGTCCTCCACCAGCTGTTGTGTCCTCACAGCTGTCCACCACCAGCTGTTGTGTCCTCACAGCTGTCCACCACCAGCTGTTGTGTCCTCACAGCTGTCCTCCACCAGCTGTTGTGTCCTCACAGCTGTCCTCCACCTGTTTGTGTCCTCACAGCTGTCCTCCACCAGCTGTTGTGTCCTCACAGCTGTCCTCCACCACTGTGTGTCCTCACAGCTGTCCACCACCAGCTGTTGTGTCCTCACAGCTGTCCACCACCAGCTGTTGTGTCCTCACAGCTGTCCTCCACCAGCTGTTGTGTCCTCACAGCTGTCCACCACCAGCTGTTGTGTCCTCACAGCTGTCCACCACCAGCTGTTGTGTCCTCACAGCTGTCCACCACCAGCTGTTGTGTCCTCACAGCTGTCCACCACCAGCTGTTGTGTCCTCACAGCTGTCCACCACCAGCTGTTGTGTCCTCACAGCTGTCCACCACCAGCTGTTGTGTCCTCACAGCTGTCCTCCACCAGCTGTTGTGTCCTCACAGCTGTCCACCACCAGCTGTTGTGTCCTCACAGCTGTCCTCCACCAGCTGTTGTGTCCTCACAGCTGTCCTCCACCCAGCTGTTGTGTCCTCACAGCTGTCCCCACCAGCTGTGTGTCCTCACAGCTGTCCTCCACCTGCTGTTGTGTCCTCACAGCTGTCCTCCACCAGCTGTTGTGTCCTCACAGCTGTCCACACCAGCTGTTGTGTCCTCACAGCTGTCCTCCACCAGCTGTTGTGTCCTCACAGCTGTCCTCCACCAGCTGTTGTGTCCTCACAGCTGTCCTCCACCAGCTGTTGTGTCCTCACAGCTGTCCTCCACCAGCTGTTGTGTCCTCACAGCTGTCCACCACCAGCTGTTGTGTCCTCACAGCTGTCCTCCACCTGCTGTTGTGTCCTCACAGCTGTCCTCCACCAGCTGTTGTGTCCTCACAGCTGTCCTCCACCTGCTGTTGTGTCCTCACAGCTGTCCACCACCAGCTGTTGTGTCCTCACAGCTGTCCTCCACCAGCTGTTGTGTCCTCACAGCTGTCCTCCACCACCTCTGTGTGTCCTCACAGCTGTCCACCACCAGCTGTTGTGTCCTCACAGCTGTCCTCCACCACCAGTGTTGTGTCCTCACAGCTGTCCTCCACCAGCTGTTGTGTCCTCACAGCTGTCCTCCACCACCAGCTGTTGTGTCCTCACAGCTGTCCTCCACCTGCTGTTGTGTCCTCACAGCTGTCCTCCACCAGCTGTTGTGTCCTCACAGCTGTCCTCCACCAGCTGTTGTGTCCTCACAGCTGTCCTCCACCAGCTGTTGTGTCCTCACAGCTGTCCTCCACCAGCTGTTGTGTCCTCACAGCTGTCCACCACCAGCTGTTGTGTCCTCACAGCTGTCCACCACCTGCTGTTGTGTCCTCACAGCTGTCCTCCACCAGCTGTTGTGTCCTCACAGCTGTCCCACCACCAGCTGTTGTGTCCTCACAGCTGTCCACCACCAGCTGTTGTGTCCTCACAGCTGTCCTCCACCAGCTGTTGTGTCCTCACAGCTGTCCACCACCAGCTGTTGTGTCCTCACAGCTGTCCACCACCAGCTGTTGTGTCCTCACAGCTGTCCTCCACCAGCTGTTGTGTCCTCACAGCTGTCCTCCACCAGCTGTTGTGTCCTCACAGCTGTCCTCCACCAGCTGTTGTGTCCTCACAGCTGTCCACCACCAGCTGTTGTCCTCACAGCTGTCCACCACCAGCTGTTGTGTCCTCACAGCTGTCCTCCACCAGCTGTTGTGTCCTCACAGCTGTCCTCCACCAGCTGTTGTGTCCTCACAGCTGTCCTCCACCAGCTGTTGTGTCCTCACAGCTGTCCTCCACTGCTGTTTGTCCTCACAGCTGTCCACCACCAGCTGTTGTGTCCTCACAGCTGTCCACCACCAGCTGTTGTGTCCTCACAGCTGTCCACCACCTGCTGTTGTGTCCTCACAGCTGTCCACCACCTGCTGTTGTGTCCTCACAGCTGTCCACCACCTGCTGTTGTGTCCTCACAGCTGTCCTCCACCTGCTGTTGTGTCCTCACAGCTGTCCACACCAGCTGTTGTGTCCTCACAGCTGTCCACCACCAGCTGTTGTGTCCTCACAGCTGTCCTCACAGCTGTCCACCACCAGCTGTTGTGTCCTCACAGCTGTCCTCCACCAGCTGTTGTGTCCTCACAGCTGTCCTCCACCATGTTTGTGTCCTCACAGCTGTCCACCACCAGCTGTTGTGTCCTCACAGCTGTCCACCACCAGCTGTTGTGTCCTCACAGCTGTCCTCCACCAGCTGCTTTGTCCTCACAGCTGTCCTCACAGCTGTCCACCACCAGCTGTTGTGTCCTCACAGCTGTCCACCACCAGCTGTTGTGTCCTCACAGCTGTCCTCCACCAGCTGTTGTGTCCTCACAGCTGTCCACCACCAGCTGTTGTGTCCTCACAGCTGTCCACCACCAGCTGTTGTGTCCTCACAGCTGTCCACCACCAGCTGTTGTGTCCTCACAGCTGTCCACCACCAGCTGTTGTGTCCTCACAGCTGTCCACCACCAGCTGTTGTGTCCTCACAGCTGTCCACCACCCTGTTGTGTCCTCACAGCTGTCCCCACCAGCTGTTGTGTCCTCACAGCTGTCCACCACCACTGTTGTGTCCTCACAGCTGTCCTCCACCAGCTGTTGTGTCCTCACAGCTGTCCTCCACCAGCTGTTGTGTCCTCACAGCTGTCCACCACCAGCTGTTGTGTCCTCACAGCTGTCCTCCACCAGCTGTTGTGTCCTCACAGCTGTCCTCCACCAGCTGTTGTGTCCTCACAGCTGTCCTCCACCAGCTGTTGTGTCCTCACAGCTGTCCTCCACCAGCTGTTGTGTCCTCACAGCTGTCCTCCACCAGCTGTTGTGTCCTCACAGCTGTCCTCCACCAGCTGTTGTGTCCTCACAGCTGTCCTCCACCTGCTGTTGTGTCCTCACAGCTGTCCACCACCAGCTGTTGTGTCCTCACAGCTGTCCTCCACCTGCTGTTGTGTCCTCACAGCTGTCCTCCACCAGCTGTTGTGTCCTCACAGCTGTCCTCCACCTGCTGTTGTGTCCTCACAGCTGTCCTCCACCAGCTGTTGTGTCCTCACAGCTGTCCTCCACCAGCTGTTGTTGTCCTCACAGCTGTCCTCCACCAGCTGTTGTGTCCTCACAGCTGTCCTCACCAGCTGTTGTGTCCTCACAGCTGTCCTCCACCAGCTGTTTGTGTCCTCACAGCTGTCCTCCACCAGCTGTTGTGTCCTCACAGCTGTCCTCCACCAGCTGTTGTGTCCTCACAGCTGTCCTCCACCAGCTGTTGTGTCCTCACAGCTGTCCTCCACCTGCTGTTGTGTCCTCACAGCTGTCCTCCACCAGCTGTTGTGTCCTCACAGCTGTCCACCACCTGCTGTTGTGTCCTCACAGCTGTCCTCCACCAGCTGTTGTGTCCTCACAGCTGTCCTCCACCTGCTGTTGTGTCCTCAACAGACTGTCCTCCACCAGCTGTTGTGTCCTCACAGCTGTCCTCCACCAGCTGTTGTGTCCTCACAGCTGTCCACCACCAGCTGTTGTGTCCTCACAGCTGTCCTCCACCAGCTGTTGTGTCCTCACAGCTGTCCACCACCACCAGCTGTTGTGTCCTCACAGCTGTCCTCCACCAGCTGTTGTGTCCTCACAGCTGTCCTCCACCTGCTGTTGTGTCCTCACAGCTGTCCTCCACCAGCTGTTGTGTCCTCACAGCTGTCCCACCACCAGCTGTTGTGTCCTCACAGCTGTCCTCCACCTGCTGTTGTGTCCTCACAGCTGTCCTCCACCCTGTTTGTGTCCTCACAGCTGTCCTCCACCTGCTGTTGTGTCCTCACAGCTGTCCTCCACCAGCTGTTGTGTCCTCACAGCTGTCCTCCACCAGCTGTTGTGTCCTCACAGCTGTCCTCCACCAGCTGTTGTGTCCTCACAGCTGTCCCACCATGCTGTTGTGTCCTCACAGCTGTCCTCCACCAGCTGTTGTGTCCTCACAGCTGTCCACCACCAGCTGTTGTGTCCTCACAGCTGTCCTCCACCTGCTGTTGTGTCCTCACAGCTGTCCACCACCAGCTGTTGTGTCCTCACAGCTGTCCTCCACCGCTGTTGTGTCCTCACAGCTGTCCTCACAGCTGTCCACCACCAGCTGTTGTGTCCTCACAGCTGTCCTCCACCTGCTGTTGTGTCCTCACAGCTGTCCACCACCAGCTGTTGTGTCCTCACAGCTGTCCACCACCAGCTGTTGTGTCCTCACAGCTGTCCACCACCTGCTGTTGTGTCCTCACAGCTGTCCTCCACCAGCTGTTGTGTCCTCACAGCTGTCCACCACCAGCTGTTGTGTCCTCACAGCTGTCCTCCACCAGCTGTTGTGTCCTCACAGCTGTCCTCCCACAGCTGTTGTGTCCTCACAGCTGTCCACCACCGCTGTTGTGTCCTCACAGCTGTCCTCCACCAGCTGTTGTGTCCTCACACTGTCCACCACCAGCTGTTGTGTCCTCACAGCTGTCCACCACCAGCTGTTGTGTCCTCACAGCTGTCCACCACCTGCTGTTGTGTCCTCACAGCTGTCCTCCACCAGCTGTTGTGTCCTCACAGCTGTCCACCACCTGCTGTTGTGTCCTCACAGCTGTCCTCCACCTGCTGTTGTGTCCTCACAGCTGTCCTCCACCAGCTGTTGTGTCCTCACAGCTGTCCTCCACCGCTGTTGTGTCCTCACAGCTGTCCTCCACCAGCTGTTGTGTCCTCACAGCTGTCCTCCACCAGCTGTTGTGTCCTCACAGCTGTCCACCACCTGCTGTTGTGTCCTCACAGCTGTCCTCCACCAGCTGTTGTGTCCTCACAGCTGTCCTCCACCATTGTTGTGTCCTCACAGCTGTCCTCCACCAGCTGTTTTGTCCTCACAGCTGTCCTCCACCAGCTGTTGTGTCCTCACAGCTGTCCTCCACCAGCTGTTGTGTCCTCACAGCTGTCCTCCACCAGCTGTTGTGTCCTCACAGCTGTCCTCCACCAGCTGTTGTGTCCTCACAGCTGTCCTCCACCAGCTGTTGTGTCCTCACAGCTGTCCTCCACACAGCTGTTGTGTCCTCACAGCTGTCCTCCACCACTGTTGTGTCCTCACAGCTGTCCACCACCAGCTGTTGTGTCCTCACAGCTGTCCTCCACCAGCTGTTGTGTCCTCACAGCTGTCCTCCACCTGCTGTTGTGTCCTCACAGCTGTCCTCCACCAGCTGTTGTGTCCTCACAGCTGTCCTCCACCAGCTGTTGTGTCCTCACAGCTGTCCCCCCACTGTTGTGTCCTCACAGCTGTCCTCCCCAGCTGTTGTGTCCTCACAGCTGTCCTCCACCAGCTGTTGTGTCCTCACAGCTGTCCACCACCTGCTGTTGTGTCCTCACAGCTGTCCACCACCGCTGTTGTGTCCTCACAGCTGTCCTCCACCAGCTGTTGTGTCCTCACAGCTGTCCACCACCTGCTGTTGTGTCCTCACAGCTGTCCTCCACCAGCTGTTGTGTCCTCACAGCTGTCCTCCACCAGCTGTTGTGTCCTCACAGCTGTCCTCCACCAGCTGTTGTGTCCTCACAGCTGTCCCCCACCAGCTGTTGTGTCCTCACAGCTGTCCCCACCAGCTGTTGTGTCCTCACAGCTGTCCACCACCAGCTGTTGTGTCCTCACAGCTGTCCACCACCAGCTGTTGTGTCCTCACAGCTGTCCTCCACCAGCTGTTGTGTCCTCACAGCTGTCCTCCACCAGCTGTTGTGTCCTCACAGCTGTCCACCACCAGCTGTTTGTGTCCTCACAGCTGTCCTCCACCTGCTGTTGTGTCCTCACAGCTGTCCTCCACCAGCTGTTGTGTCCTCACAGCTGTCCTCCACCTGCTGTTGTGTCCTCACAGCTGTCCTCCACCTGCTGTTGTGTCCTCACAGCTGTCCTCCACCAGCTGTTGTGTCCTCACAGCTGTCCACCACCAGCTGTTGTGTCCACAGCTGTCCACCACCTGCTGTTGTGTCCTCACAGCTGTCCTCCACCAGCTGTTGTGTCCTCACAGCTGTCCTCCACCAGCTGTTGTGTCCTCACAGCTGTCCTCCACCAGCTGTTGTGTCCTCACAGCTGTCCTCCACCAGCTGTTGTGTCCTCACAGCTGTCCACCACCTGCTGTTGTGTCCTCACAGCTCCTCCACAGCTGTCCCACCACCACCTGTTGTGTCCTCACAGCTGTCCTCCACCTGCTGTTGTGTCCTCACAGCTGTCCTCCACCAGCTTTTGTGTCCTCACAGCTGTCCACCACCAGCTGTTGTGTCCTCACAGCTGTCCCCACCTGCTGTTGTGTCCTCACAGCTGTCCACCACCAGCTGTTGTGTCCTCACAGCTGTCCTCCACCAGCTGTTGTGTCCTCACAGCTGTCCCACCACCAGCTGTTTTGTCCTCACAGCTGTCCTCCACCAGCTGTTGTGTCCTCACAGCTGTCCCCCACCAGCTGTTGTGTCCTCACAGCTGTCCTCCACCTGCTGTTGTGTCCTCACAGCTGTCCACCACCAGCTGTTGTGTCCTCACAGCTGTCCACCACCAGCTGTTGTGTCCTCACAGCTGTCCACCACCAGCTGTTGTGTCCTCACAGCTGCTCCTCCACCAGCTGTTGTGTCCTCACAGCTGTCCACCACCAGCTGTTGTGTCCTCACAGCTGTCCTCCACCTGCTGTTGTGTCCTCACAGCTGTCCTCCACCAGCTGTTGTGTCCTCACAGCTGTCCACCACCTGCTGTGTGTCCTCACAGCTGTCCTCCACCAGCTGTTGTGTCCTCACAGCTGTCCTCCACCAGCTGTTGTGTCCTCACAGCTGTCCACCACCTGCTGTTGTGTCCTCACAGCTGTCCTCCACCAGCTGTTGTGTCCTCACAGCTGTCCTCCACCAGCTGTTGTGTCCTCACAGCTGTCCTCCACCAGCTGTTGTGTCCTCACAGCTGTCCTCCACCAGCTGTTGTGTCCTCACAGCTGTCCTCCACCAGCTGTTGTGTCCTCACAGCTGTCCACCACCAGCTGTTGTGTCCTCACAGCTGTCCTCCACCAGCTGTTGTGTCCTCACAGCTGTCCTCCACCAGCTGTTGTGTCCTCACAGCTGTCCTCCACCAGCTGTTGTGTCCTCACAGCTGTCCTCCACCAGCTGTTGTGTCCTCACAGCTGTCCTCCACCAGCTGTTGTGTCCTCACAGCTGTCCTCCACCAGCTGTTGTGTCCTCACAGCTGTCCTCCACCAGCTGTTGTGTCCTCACAGCTGTCCTCCACCAGCTGTTGTGTCCTCACAGCTGTCCTCCACCTGCTGTTGTGTCCTCACAGCTGTCCTCCACCAGCTGTTGTGTCCTCACAGCTGTCCTCCACCAGCTGTTGTGTCCTCACAGCTGTCCACCACCAGCTGTTGTGTCCTCACAGCTGTCCTCCACCAGCTGTTGTGTCCTCACAGCTGTCCTCCACCAGCTGTTGTGTCCTCACAGCTGTCCTCCACCAGCTGTTGTGTCCTCACAGCTGTCCTCCACCAGCTGTTGTGTCCTCACAGCTGTCCTCCACCAGCTGTTGTGTCCTCACAGCTGTCCTCCACCAGCTGTTGTGTCCTCACAGCTGTCCTCCACCAGCTGTTGTGTCCTCACAGCTGTCCACCACCAGCTGTTGTGTCCTCACAGCTGTCCTCCACCAGCTGTTGTGTCCTCACAGCTGTCCTCCACCAGCTGTTGTGTCCTCACAGCTGTCCTCCACCAGCTGTTGTGTCCTCACAGCTGTCCTCCACCAGCTGTTGTGTCCTCACAGCTGTCCTCCACCAGCTGTTGTGTCCTCACAGCTGTCCTCCACCAGCTGTTGTGTCCTCACAGCTGTCCTCCACCTGCTGTTGTGTCCTCACAGCTGTCCTCCACCAGCTGTTGTGTCCTCACAGCTGTCCTCCACCAGCTGTTGTGTCCTCACAGCTGTCCTCCACCTGCTGTTGTGTCCTCACAGCTGTCCTCCACCAGCTGTTGTGTCCTCACAGCTGTCCACCACCAGCTGTTGTGTCCTCACAGCTGTCCTCCACCAGCTGTTGTGTCCTCACAGCTGTCCTCCACCAGCTGTTGTGTCCTCACAGCTGTCCTCCACCAGCTGTTGTGTCCTCACAGCTGTCCTCCACCAGCTGTTGTGTCCTCACAGCTGTCCTCCACCAGCTGTTGTGTCCTCACAGCTGTCCTCCACCAGCTGTTGTGTCCTCACAGCTGTCCTCCACCTGCTGTTGTGTCCTCACAGCTGTCCACCACCAGCTGTTGTGTCCTCACAGCTGTCCTCCACCAGCTGTTGTGTCCTCACAGCTGTCCTCCACCTGCTGTTGTGTCCTCACAGCTGTCCTCCACCAGCTGTTGTGTCCTCACAGCTGTCCACCACCAGCTGTTGTGTCCTCACAGCTGTCCTCCACCAGCTGTTGTGTCCTCACAGCTGTCCTCCACCAGCTGTTGTGTCCTCACAGCTGTCCACCACCTGCTGTTGTGTCCTCACAGCTGTCCTCCACCAGCTGTTGTGTCCTCACAGCTGTCCTCCACCAGCTGTTGTGTCCTCACAGCTGTCCTCCACCAGCTGTTGTCCTCACAGCTGTCCTCCACCAGCTGTTGTGTCCTCACAGCTGTCCTCCACCAGCTGTTGTGTCCTCACAGCTGTCCTCCACCAGCTGTTGTGTCCTCACAGCTGTCCTCCACCAGCTGTTGTGTCCTCACAGCTGTCCTCCACCAGCTGTTGTGTCCTCACAGCTGTCCTCCACCAGCTGTTGTGTCCTCACAGCTGTCCTCCACCAGCTGTTGTGTCCTCACAGCTGTCCTCCACCAGCTGTTGTGTCCTCACAGCTGTCCTCCACCAGCTGTTGTGTCCTCACAGCTGTCCTCCACCAGCTGTTGTGTCCTCACAGCTGTCCTCCACCAGCTGTTGTGTCCTCACAGCTGTCCTCCACCAGCTGTTGTGTCCTCACAGCTGTCCTCCACCAGCTGTTGTGTCCTCACAGCTGTCCTCCACCAGCTGTTGTGTCCTCACAGCTGTCCTCCACCAGCTGTTGTGTCCTCACAGCTGTCCTCCACCAGCTGTTGTGTCCTCACAGCTGTCCTCCACCAGCTGTTGTGTCCTCACAGCTGTCCTCCACCAGCTGTTGTGTCCTCACAGCTGTCCTCCACCAGCTGTTGTGTCCTCACAGCTGTCCTCCACCAGCTGTTGTGTCCTCACAGCTGTCCTCCACCAGCTGTTGTGTCCTCACAGCTGTCCACCACCAGCTGTTGTGTCCTCACAGCTGTCCTCCACCTGCTGTTGTGTCCTCACAGCTGTCCTCCACCAGCTGTTGTGTCCTCACAGCTGTCCTCCACCAGCTGTTGTGTCCTCACAGCTGTCCTCCACCAGCTGTTGTGTCCTCACAGCTGTCCTCCACCAGCTGTTGTGTCCTCACAGCTGTCCTCCACCAGCTGTTGTGTCCTCACAGCTGTCCTCCACCAGCTGTTGTGTCCTCACAGCTGTCCTCCACCAGCTGTTGTGTCCTCACAGCTGTCCTCCACCAGCTGTTGTGTCCTCACAGCTGTCCTCCACCAGCTGTTGTGTCCTCACAGCTGTCCTCCACCAGCTGTTGTGTCCTCACAGCTGTCCTCCACCAGCTGTTGTGTCCTCACAGCTGTCCTCCACCAGCTGTTGTGTCCTCACAGCTGTCCTCCACCAGCTGTTGTGTCCTCACAGCTGTCCTCCACCAGCTGTTGTGTCCTCACAGCTGTCCTCCACCAGCTGTTGTGTCCTCACAGCTGTCCTCCACCAGCTGTTGTGTCCTCACAGCTGTCCTCCACCAGCTGTTGTGTCCTCACAGCTGTCCTCCACCAGCTGTTGTGTCCTCACAGCTGTCCTCCACCAGCTGTTGTGTCCTCACAGCTGTCCTCCACCAGCTGTTGTGTCCTCACAGCTGTCCTCCACCAGCTGTTGTGTCCTCACAGCTGTCCTCCACCAGCTGTTGTGTCCTCACAGCTGTCCTCCACCAGCTGTTGTGTCCTCACAGCTGTCCTCCACCAGCTGTTGTGTCCTCACAGCTGTCCTCCACCAGCTGTTGTGTCCTCACAGCTGTCCTCCACCAGCTGTTGTGTCCTCACAGCTGTCCTCCACCAGCTGTTGTGTCCTCACAGCTGTCCTCCACCAGCTGTTGTGTCCTCACAGCTGTCCTCCACCAGCTGTTGTGTCCTCACAGCTGTCCTCCACCAGCTGTTGTGTCCTCACAGCTGTCCACCACCAGCTGTTGTGTCCTCACAGCTGTCCTCCACCTGCTGTTGTGTCCTCACAGCTGTCCTCCACCAGCTGTTGTGTCCTCACAGCTGTCCACCACCAGCTGTTGTGTCCTCACAGCTGTCCTCCACCAGCTGTTGTGTCCTCACAGCTGTCCTCCACCAGCTGTTGTGTCCTCACAGCTGTCCTCCACCAGCTGTTGTGTCCTCACAGCTGTCCACCACCAGCTGTTGTGTCCTCACAGCTGTCCTCCACCAGCTGTTGTGTCCTCACAGCTGTCCTCCACCAGCTGTTGTGTCCTCACAGCTGTCCACCACCAGCTGTTGTGTCCTCACAGCTGTCCACCACCAGCTGTTGTGTCCTCACAGCTGTCCTCCACCAGCTGTTGTGTCCTCACAGCTGTCCACCACCAGCTGTTGTGTCCTCACAGCTGTCCACCACCAGCTGTTGTGTCCTCACAGCTGTCCACCACCAGCTGTTGTGTCCTCACAGCTGTCCTCCACCAGCTGTTGTGTCCTCACAGCTGTCCACCACCAGCTGTTGTGTCCTCACAGCTGTCCACCACCTGCTGTTGTGTCCTCACAGCTGTCCACCACCAGCTGTTGTGTCCTCACAGCTGTCCTCCACCTGCTGTTGTGTCCTCACAGCTGTCCTCCACCAGCTGTTGTGTCCTCACAGCTGTCCTCCACCAGCTGTTGTGTCCTCACAGCTGTCCTCCACCAGCTGTTGTGTCCTCACAGCTGTCCTCCACCTGCTGTTGTGTCCTCACAGCTGTCCTCCACCAGCTGTTGTGTCCTCACAGCTGTCCACCACCAGCTGTTGTGTCCTCACAGCTGTCCTCCACCAGCTGTTGTGTCCTCACAGCTGTCCTCCACCAGCTGTTGTGTCCTCACAGCTGTCCTCCACCAGCTGTTGTGTCCTCACAGCTGTCCTCCACCAGCTGTTGTGTCCTCACAGCTGTCCTCCACCAGCTGTTGTGTCCTCACAGCTGTCCTCCACCTGCTGTTGTGTCCTCACAGCTGTCCTCCACCAGCTGTTGTGTCCTCACAGCTGTCCTCCACCAGCTGTTGTGTCCTCACAGCTGTCCTCCACCAGCTGTTGTGTCCTCACAGCTGTCCTCCACCAGCTGTTGTGTCCTCACAGCTGTCCTCCACCAGCTGTTGTGTCCTCACAGCTGTCCACCACCAGCTGTTGTGTCCTCACAGCTGTCCTCCACCAGCTGTTGTGTCCTCACAGCTGTCCTCCACCAGCTGTTGTGTCCTCACAGCTGTCCTCCACCAGCTGTTGTGTCCTCACAGCTGTCCTCCACCAGCTGTTGTGTCCTCACAGCTGTCCTCCACCAGCTGTTGTGTCCTCACAGCTGTCCTCCACCAGCTGTTGTGTCCTCACAGCTGTCCTCCACCAGCTGTTGTGTCCTCACAGCTGTCCTCCACCAGCTGTTGTGTCCTCACAGCTGTCCTCCACCAGCTGTTGTGTCCTCACAGCTGTCCACCACCAGCTGTTGTGTCCTCACAGCTGTCCTCCACCAGCTGTTGTGTCCTCACAGCTGTCCTCCACCAGCTGTTGTGTCCTCACAGCTGTCCTCCACCAGCTGTTGTGTCCTCACAGCTGTCCTCCACCAGCTGTTGTGTCCTCACAGCTGTCCTCCACCAGCTGTTGTGTCCTCACAGCTGTCCACCACCAGCTGTTGTGTCCTCACAGCTGTCCTCCACCTGCTGTTGTGTCCTCACAGCTGTCCACCACCAGCTGTTGTGTCCTCACAGCTGTCCTCCACCAGCTGTTGTGTCCTCACAGCTGTCCTCCACCTGCTGTTGTGTCCTCACAGCTGTCCTCCACCAGCTGTTGTGTCCTCACAGCTGTCCACCACCAGCTGTTGTGTCCTCACAGCTGTCCTCCACCTGCTGTTGTGTCCTCACAGCTGTCCTCCACCAGCTGTTGTGTCCTCACAGCTGTCCTCCACCAGCTGTTGTGTCCTCACAGCTGTCCACCACCAGCTGTTGTGTCCTCACAGCTGTCCACCACCTGCTGTTGTGTCCTCACAGCTGTCCTCCACCAGCTGTTGTGTCCTCACAGCTGTCCACCACCTGCTGTTGTGTCCTCACAGCTGTCCACCACCTGCTGTTGTGTCCTCACAGCTGTCCACCACCAGCTGTTGTGTCCTCACAGCTGTCCACCACCTGCTGTTGTGTCCTCACAGCTGTCCACCACCAGCTGTTGTGTCCTCACAGCTGTCCACCACCTGCTTTTGTGTCCTCACAGCTGTCCTCCACCAGCTGTTGTGTCCTCACAGCTGTCCACCACCAGCTGTTGTGTCCTCACAGCTGTCCACCACCTGCTTTTGTGTCCTCACAGCTGCCCTCCACCAGCTGTTGTGTCCTCACAGCTGTCCTCCACCAGCTGTTGTGTCCTCACAGCTGTCCACCACCTGCTGTTGTGTCCTCACAGCTGTCCTCCACCTGCTGTTGTGTCCTCACAGCTGTCCTCCACCAGCTGTTGTGTCCTCACAGCTGTCCTCCACCAGCTGTTGTGTCCTCACAGCTGTCCACCACCAGCTGTTGTGTCCTCACAGCTGTCCTCCACCAGCTGTTGTGTCCTCACAGCTGTCCTCCACCAGCTGTTGTGTCCTCACAGCTGTCCTCCACCAGCTGTTGTGTCCTCACAGCTGTCCTCCACCTGCTGTTGTGTCCTCACAGCTGTCCTCCACCAGCTGTTGTGTCCTCACAGCTGTCCTCCACCTGCTGTTGTGTCCTCACAGCTGTCCTCCACCAGCTGTTGTGTCCTCACAGCTGTCCTCCACCAGCTGTTGTGTCCTCACAGCTGTCCACCACCAGCTGTTGTGTCCTCACAGCTGTCCTCCACCAGCTGTTGTGTCCTCACAGCTGTCCTCCACCAGCTGTTGTGTCCTCACAGCTGTCCTCCACCAGCTGTTGTGTCCTCACAGCTGTCCTCCACCAGCTGTTGTGTCCTCACAGCTGTCCTCCACCAGCTGTTGTGTCCTCACAGCTGTCCTCCACCAGCTGTTGTGTCCTCACAGCTGTCCACCACCAGCTGTTGTGTCCTCACAGCTGTCCACCACCAGCTGTTGTGTCCTCACAGCTGTCCTCCACCAGCTGTTGTGTCCTCACAGCTGTCCACCACCAGCTGTTGTGTCCTCACAGCTGTCCTCCACCAGCTGTTGTGTCCTCACAGCTGTCCTCCACCAGCTGTTGTGTCCTCACAGCTGTCCACCACCAGCTGTTGTGTCCTCACAGCTGTCCTCCACCAGCTGTTGTGTCCTCACAGCTGTCCTCCACCAGCTGTTGTGTCCTCACAGCTGTCCTCCACCAGCTGTTGTGTCCTCACAGCTGTCCACCACCAGCTGTTGTGTCCTCACAGCTGTCCTCCACCAGCTGTTGTGTCCTCACAGCTGTCCTCCACCAGCTGTTGTGTCCTCACAGCTGTCCTCCACCAGCTGTTGTGTCCTCACAGCTGTCCTCCACCAGCTGTTGTGTCCTCACAGCTGTCCTCCACCAGCTGTTGTGTCCTCACAGCTGTCCTCCACCAGCTGTTGTGTCCTCACAGCTGTCCTCCACCAGCTGTTGTGTCCTCACAGCTGTCCTCCACCAGCTGTTGTGTCCTCACAGCTGTCCACCACCAGCTGTTGTGTCCTCACAGCTGTCCTCCACCAGCTGTTGTGTCCTCACAGCTGTCCTCCACCAGCTGTTGTGTCCTCACAGCTGTCCTCCACCAGCTGTTGTGTCCTCACAGCTGTCCTCCACCAGCTGTTGTGTCCTCACAGCTGTCCTCCACCAGCTGTTGTGTCCTCACAGCTGTCCTCCACCAGCTGTTGTGTCCTCACAGCTGTCCTCCACCAGCTGTTGTGTCCTCACAGCTGTCCTCCACCAGCTGTTGTGTCCTCACAGCTGTCCACCACCAGCTGTTGTGTCCTCACAGCTGTCCTCCACCAGCTGTTGTGTCCTCACAGCTGTCCTCCACCAGCTGTTGTGTCCTCACAGCTGTCCTCCACCAGCTGTTGTGTCCTCACAGCTGTCCTCCACCAGCTGTTGTGTCCTCACAGCTGTCCTCCACCAGCTGTTGTGTCCTCACAGCTGTCCACCACCAGCTGTTGTGTCCTCACAGCTGTCCTCCACCAGCTGTTGTGTCCTCACAGCTGTCCACCACCAGCTGTTGTGTCCTCACAGCTGTCCACCACCAGCTGTTGTGTCCTCACAGCTGTCCTCCACCAGCTGTTGTGTCCTCACAGCTGTCCTCCACCAGCTGTTGTGTCCTCACAGCTGTCCACCACCAGCTGTTGTGTCCTCACAGCTGTCCTCCACCAGCTGTTGTGTCCTCACAGCTGTCCTCCACCAGCTGTTGTGTCCTCACAGCTGTCCTCCACCAGCTGTTGTGTCCTCACAGCTGTCCACCACCAGCTGTTGTGTCCTCACAGCTGTCCTCCACCAGCTGTTGTGTCCTCACAGCTGTCCTCCACCAGCTGTTGTGTCCTCACAGCTGTCCACCACCAGCTGTTGTGTCCTCACAGCTGTCCACCACCAGCTGTTGTGTCCTCACAGCTGTCCACCACCAGCTGTTGTGTCCTCACAGCTGTCCACCACCAGCTGTTGTGTCCTCACAGCTGTCCTCCACCAGCTGTTGTGTCCTCACAGCTGTCCTCCACCAGCTGTTGTGTCCTCACAGCTGTCCACCACCAGCTGTTGTGTCCTCACAGCTGTCCACCACCAGCTGTTGTGTCCTCACAGCTGTCCACCACCAGCTGTTGTGTCCTCACAGCTGTCCTCCACCAGCTGTTGTGTCCTCACAGCTGTCCTCCACCAGCTGTTGTGTCCTCACAGCTGTCCACCACCAGCTGTTGTGTCCTCACAGCTGTCCTCCACCAGCTGTTGTGTCCTCACAGCTGTCCTCCACCAGCTGTTGTGTCCTCACAGCTGTCCTCCACCAGCTGTTGTGTCCTCACAGCTGTCCACCACCAGCTGTTGTGTCCTCACAGCTGTCCTCCACCAGCTGTTGTGTCCTCACAGCTGTCCTCCACCAGCTGTTGTGTCCTCACAGCTGTCCTCCACCAGCTGTTGTGTCCTCACAGCTGTCCTCCACCAGCTGTTGTGTCCTCACAGCTGTCCTCCACCAGCTGTTGTGTCCTCACAGCTGTCCTCCACCAGCTGTTGTGTCCTCACAGCTGTCCTCCACCAGCTGTTGTGTCCTCACAGCTGTCCTCCACCAGCTGTTGTGTCCTCACAGCTGTCCACCACCAGCTGTTGTGTCCTCACAGCTGTCCTCCACCAGCTGTTGTGTCCTCACAGCTGTCCTCCACCAGCTGTTGTGTCCTCACAGCTGTCCTCCACCAGCTGTTGTGTCCTCACAGCTGTCCTCCACCAGCTGTTGTGTCCTCACAGCTGTCCTCCACCAGCTGTTGTGTCCTCACAGCTGTCCTCCACCAGCTGTTGTGTCCTCACAGCTGTCCTCCACCAGCTGTTGTGTCCTCACAGCTGTCCTCCACCAGCTGTTGTGTCCTCACAGCTGTCCACCACCAGCTGTTGTGTCCTCACAGCTGTCCTCCACCAGCTGTTGTGTCCTCACAGCTGTCCACCACCAGCTGTTGTGTCCTCACAGCTGTCCACCACCAGCTGTTGTGTCCTCACAGCTGTCCTCCACCAGCTGTTGTGTCCTCACAGCTGTCCTCCACCAGCTGTTGTGTCCTCACAGCTGTCCACCACCAGCTGTTGTGTCCTCACAGCTGTCCTCCACCAGCTGTTGTGTCCTCACAGCTGTCCTCCACCAGCTGTTGTGTCCTCACAGCTGTCCTCCACCAGCTGTTGTGTCCTCACAGCTGTCCTCCACCAGCTGTTGTGTCCTCACAGCTGTCCACCACCAGCTGTTGTGTCCTCACAGCTGTCCTCCACCAGCTGTTGTGTCCTCACAGCTGTCCTCCACCAGCTGTTGTGTCCTCACAGCTGTCCACCACCAGCTGTTGTGTCCTCACAGCTGTCCTCCACCAGCTGTTGTGTCCTCACAGCTGTCCACCACCAGCTGTTGTGTCCTCACAGCTGTCCTCCACCAGCTGTTGTGTCCTCACAGCTGTCCACCACCAGCTGTTGTGTCCTCACAGCTGTCCTCCACCAGCTGTTGTGTCCTCACAGCTGTCCACCACCAGCTGTTGTGTCCTCACAGCTGTCCACCACCAGCTGTTGTGTCCTCACAGCTGTCCTCCACCAGCTGTTGTGTCCTCACAGCTGTCCTCCACCAGCTGTTGTGTCCTCACAGCTGTCCTCCACCAGCTGTTGTGTCCTCACAGCTGTCCTCCACCAGCTGTTGTGTCCTCACAGCTGTCCACCACCAGCTGTTGTGTCCTCACAGCTGTCCTCCACCAGCTGTTGTGTCCTCACAGCTGTCCACCACCAGCTGTTGTGTCCTCACAGCTGTCCACCACCAGCTGTTGTGTCCTCACAGCTGTCCACCACCAGCTGTTGTGTCCTCACAGCTGTCCACCACCAGCTGTTGTGTCCTCACAGCTGTCCACCACCAGCTGTTGTGTCCTCACAGCTGTCCTCACCAGCTGTTGTGTCCTCACAGCTGTCCTCCACCAGCTGTTGTGTCCTCACAGCTGTCCACCACCAGCTGTTGTGTCCTCACAGCTGTCCACCACCAGCTGTTGTGTCCTCACAGCTGTCCTCCACCAGCTGTTGTGTCCTCACAGCTGTCCTCCACCAGCTGTTGTGTCCTCACAGCTGTCCTCCACCAGCTGTTGTGTCCTCACAGCTGTCCTCCACCAGCTGTTGTGTCCTCACAGCTGTCCTCCACCAGCTGTTGTGTCCTCACAGCTGTCCTCCACCAGCTGTTGTGTCCTCACAGCTGTCCTCCACCAGCTGTTGTGTCCTCACAGCTGTCCTCCACCAGCTGTTGTGTCCTCACAGCTGTCCTCCACCAGCTGTTGTGTCCTCACAGCTGTCCTCCACCAGCTGTTGTGTCCTCACAGCTGTCCACCACCAGCTGTTGTGTCCTCACAGCTGTCCTCCACCAGCTGTTGTGTCCTCACAGCTGTCCTCCACCAGCTGTTGTGTCCTCACAGCTGTCCTCCACCTGCTGTTGTGTCCTCACAGCTGTCCACCACCAGCTGTTGTGTCCTCACAGCTGTCCTCCACCAGCTGTTGTGTCCTCACAGCTGTCCTCCACCAGCTGTTGTGTCCTCACAGCTGTCCACCACCAGCTGTTGTGTCCTCACAGCTGTCCTCCACCAGCTGTTGTGTCCTCACAGCTGTCCTCCACCAGCTGTTGTGTCCTCACAGCTGTCCTCCACCAGCTGTTGTGTCCTCACAGCTGTCCTCCACCAGCTGTTGTGTCCTCACAGCTGTCCTCCACCAGCTGTTGTGTCCTCACAGCTGTCCTCCACCAGCTGTTGTGTCCTCACAGCTGTCCTCCACCAGCTGTTGTGTCCTCACAGCTGTCCACCACCTGCTGTTGTGTCCTCACAGCTGTCCACCACCTGCTGTTGTGTCCTCACAGCTGTCCACCACCTGCTGTTGTGTCCTCACAGCTGTCCACCACCAGCTGTTGTGTCCTCACAGCTGTCCACCACCTGCTGTTGTGTCCTCACAGCTGTCCACCACCAGCTGTTGTGTCCTCACAGCTGTCCTCCACCAGCTGTTGTGTCCTCACAGCTGTCCACCACCAGCTGTTGTGTCCTCACAGCTGTCCACCACCAGCTGTTGTGTCCTCACAGCTGTCCTCCACCAGCTGTTGTGTCCTCACAGCTGTCCTCCACCAGCTGTTGTGTCCTCACAGCTGTCCTCCACCAGCTGTTGTGTCCTCACAGCTGTCCTCCACCAGCTGTTGTGTCCTCACAGCTGTCCTCCACCAGCTGTTGTGTCCTCACAGCTGTCCTCCACCAGCTGTTGTGTCCTCACAGCTGTCCTCCACCAGCTGTTGTGTCCTCACAGCTGTCCTCCACCAGCTGTTGTGTCCTCACAGCTGTCCACCACCTGCTGTTGTGTCCTCACAGCTGTCCACCACCAGCTGTTGTGTCCTCACAGCTGTCCACCACCAGCTGTTGTGTCCTCACAGCTGTCCACCACCAGCTGTTGTGTCCTCACAGCTGTCCACCACCAGCTGTTGTGTCCTCACAGCTGTCCACCACCTGCTGTTGTGTCCTCACAGCTGTCCTCCACGTGCTGTTGTGTCCTCACAGCTGTCCACCACCTGCTGTTGTGTCCTCACAGCTGTCCACCACCAGCTGTTGTGTCCTCACAGCTGTCCTCACAGCTGTCCACCACCAGCTGTTGTGTCCTCACAGCTGTCCACCACCAGCTGTTGTGTCCTCACAGCTGTCCTCCACCAGCTGTTGTGTCCTCACAGCTGTCCACCACCAGCTGTTGTGTCCTCACAGCTGTCCACCACCAGCTGTTGTGTCCTCACAGCTGTCCACCACCAGCTGTTGTGTCCTCACAGCACAGCTGTCCACCACCAGCTGTTGTGTCCTCACAGCTGTCCACCACCAGCTGTTGTGTCCTCACAGCTGTCCTCCACCAGCTGTTGTGTCCTCACAGCTGTCCACCACCAGCTGTTGTGTCCTCACAGCTGTCCACACCAGCTGTTGTGTCCTCACAGCTGTTGACCACCAGCTGTTGTGTCCTCACAGCTGTCCACCACCAGCTGTTGTGTCCTCACAGCTGTCCACCACCTGCTGTTGTGTCCTCACAGCTGTCCACCACCAGCTGTTGTGTCCTCACAGCTGTCCACCACCAGCTGTTGTGTCCTCACAGCTGTCCACCATCAGCTGTTGTGTTCTCACAGCTGTCCTCCACCTGCTGTTCTGTCCTCACAGCTGTCCTACACCAGCTGTTGTGTCCTCACAGCTGTCCACCATCAGCTGTTGTGTTCTCACAGCTGTCCTCCACCTGCTGTTCTGTCCTCACAGCTGTCCTACACCAGCTGTTCTGTCCTCACAGCTGTCCTACACCAGCTGTTGTGTCCTCACAGCTGTCCTCCACCAGCTGTTGTGTCCTCACAGCTGTCCTCCACCAGCTGTTGTGTCCTCACAGCTGTCCTCCACCTGCTGTTGTGTCCTCACAGCTGTCCTCCACCTGCTGTTGTGTCCTCACAGCTGTCCACCACCAGCTGTTGTGTCCTCACAGCTGTCCACCACCTGCTGTTGTGTCCTCACAGCTGTCCACCACCTGCTGTTGTGTCCTCACAGCTGTCCTCCACTGCTGTTGTGTCCTCACAGCTGTCCCCACTTGCTGTTGTGTCCTCACAGCTGTCCACCACCAGCTGTTGTGTCCTCACAGCTGTCCTCCACCAGCTGTTGTGTCCTCACAGCTGTCCTCCACCAGCTGTTGTGTCCTCACAGCTGTCCACCACCAGCTGTTGTGTCCTCAGCTGTCCCCACCAGCTGTTGTGTCCTCACAGCTGTCCTCCACCAGCTGTTGTGTCCTCACAGCTGTCCACCACAGCTGTTGTGTCCTCACAGCTGTCCTCCACCACCAGCTGTTGTGTCCTCACAGCTGTCCACCACCAGCTGTTGTGTCCTCACAGCTGTCCACCACCAGCTGTTGTGTCCTCACAGCTGTCCTCCACCACCAGCTGTTGTGTCCTCACAGCTGTCCACCACCAGCTGTTGTGTCCTCACAGCTGTCCTCACCACCAGCTGTTGTGTCCTCACAGCTGTCCTCCACCAGCTGTTGTGTCCTCACAGCTGTCCTCCACCACCTGCTGTTGTGTCCTCACAGCTGTCCACCACCAGCTGTTGTGTCCTCACAGCTGTCCACCACCAGCTGTTGTGTCCTCACAGCTGTCCACCACCAGCTGTTGTGTCCTCACAGCTGTCACCCCACAGCTGTTGTGTCCTCACAGCTGTCCTCCACCAGCTGTTGTGTCCTCACAGCTGTCCACACCAGCTGTTGTGTCCTCACAGCTGTCCTCCACCAGCTGTTGTGTCCTCACAGCTGTCCACCACCAGCTGTTGTGTCCTCACAGCTGTCCTCCACCTGCTGTTGTGTCCTCACAGCTGTCCTCCACCAGCTGTTGTGTCCTCACAGCTGTCCTCCACCAGCTGTTGTGTCCTCACAGCTGTCCCACCAGCTGTTGTGTCCTCACAGCTGTCCACCACCAGTGTTGTGTCCTCACAGCTGTCCTCCACCAGCTGTTGTGTCCTCACAGCTGTCCTCCACCAGCTGTTGTGTCCTCACAGCTGTCCTCCACCAGCTGTTGTGTCCTCACAGCTGTCCTCCACCAGCTGTTGTGTCCTCACAGCTGTCCTCCACCAGCTGTTGTGTCCTCACAGCTGTCCACCACCAGCTGTTGTGTCCTCACAGCTGTCTCCACCAGCTGTTGTGTCCTCACAGCTGTCCACCACCAGCTGTTGTGTCCTCACAGCTGTCCTCCACCAGCTGTTGTGTCCTCACAGCTGTCCTCCACCAGCTGTTGTGCTCACAGCTGTCCTCCACCTGCTGTTGTGTCCTCACAGCTGTCCTCCACCAGCTGTTGTGTCCTCACAGCTGTCCTCCACACCTGTTGTGTCCTCACAGCTGTCCACCACAGCTGTGTGTCCTCACAGCTGTCCACCACCAGCTGTTGTGTCCTCACAGCTGTCCTCCACCACCAGTGTTGTGTCCTCACAGCTGTCCACCACCAGCTGTTGTGTCCTCACAGCTGTCCTCCACCACCAGCTGTTGTGTCCTCACAGCTGTCCTCCACCAGCTGTTGTGTCCTCACAGCTGTCCTCCACCCTGCTGTTGTGTCCTCACAGCTGTCCACCACCAGCTGTTGTGTCCTCACAGCTGTCC
>WNGS01000187.1:7170-32416 GCA_020271785.1 Procambarus virginalis | reverse complement strand
CGGTGGTTGACAGCTGTGAGGACAGTACAGCAGGTGGTGGACAGCTATGAGGACACAGCAGCAGGTGGTGGACAGCCTGTGAGGACACAACAGCCCACCAGCTGTTGTGTCCTCACAGCTGTCCTCCACCAGCTGTTGTGTCCTCACAGCTGTCCACCACCTGCTGTGTGTCCTCACAGCTGTCCTCCACCAGCTGTTGTGTCCTCACAGCTGTCCTCCACCAGCTGTTGTGTCCTCACAGCTGTCCTCCACCTGCTGTTGTGTCCTCACAGCTGTCCACAACAGCTGTCCTCCACCTGCTGTTGTGTCCTCACAGCTGTCCACCACCAGCTGTTGTGTCCTCACAGCTGTCCTCCACCTGCTGTGTGTCCTCACAGCTGTCCACCACCAGCTGTTGTGTCCTCACAGCTGTCCACCACCAGCTGTTGTGTCCTCACAGCTGTCCTCCACCACAGCTGTTGTGTCCTCACAGCTGTCCACCACCAGCTGTTGTGTCCTCACAGCTGTCCTCCACCAGCTGTTGTGTCCTCACAGCTGTCCACCACCAGCTGTTGTGTCCTCACAGCTGTCCACCACCAGCTGTTGTGTCCTCACAGCTGTCCACCACCAGCTGTTGTGTCCTCACAGCTGTCCTCCACCAGCTGTTGTGTCCTCACAGCTGTCCTCCAACAGCTGTTGTGTCCTCACAGCTGTCCACCACCAGCTGTTGTGTCCTCACAGCTGTCCTCCACCAGCTGTTGTGTCCTCACAGCTGTCCACCACCAGCTGTTGTGTCCTCACAGCTGTCCTCCAACAGCTGTGTGTCCTCACAGCTGTCCACCCAGCTGTTGTGTCCTCACAGCTGTCCACCACCTGCTGTGTGTCCTCACAGCTGTCCACCACCAGCTGTTGTGTTCCTCACAGCTGTCCTCCACCAGCTGTTGTGTCTCACAGCTGTCCACCACCGCTGTTGTGTCTCACAGCTGTCCACCACCAGCTGTTGTGTCCTCACAGCTGTCCTCCACCAGCTGTTGTGTCCTCACAGCTGTCCTCCACCAGCTGTTGTGTCCTCACAGCTGTCTCCACCACCTGCTGTTGTGTCCTCACAGCTGTCCCACCAGCTGTTGTGTCCTCACAGCTGTCCACCACCAGCTGTTGTGTCCTCACAGCTGTCCCCCACCAGCTGTTGTGTCCTCACAGCTGTCCTCCACCAGCTGTTGTGTCCTCACAGCTGTCCACCACCAGCTGTTGTGTCCTCACAGCTGTCCACCACCAGCTGTTGTGTCCTCACAGCTGTCCACCACCAGCTGTTGTGTCTCACAGCTGTCCCCACCAGCTGTTGTGTCCTCACAGCTGTCCACCACAGCTGTTGTGTCCTCACAGCTGTCCTCCACCAGCTGTTGTGTCCTCACAGCTGTCCTCCACCAGCTGTTGTGTCCTCACAGCTGTCCACACAGCTGTTGTGTCCTCACAGCTGTCCTCCACCTGCTGTTGTGTCCTCACAGCTGTCCACCACCAGCTGTTGTGTCCTCACAGCTGTCCACCACTTGCTGTTGTGTCCTCACAGCTGTCCACCACCAGCTGTTGTGTCTTCACAGCTGTCCACCACCAGCTGTGTGTCCTCACAGCTATCCACCACCAGCTGTTGTGTCCTCACAGCTGTCCACCACCAGCTGTTGTGTCCTCACAGCTGTCCACCACCTCTGTTGTGTCCTCACAGCTGTCCACCACAGCTGTTGTGTCCTCACAGCTGTCCTCCACCAGCTGTTGTGTCCTCACAGCTGTCCACCACCAGCTGTTGTGTCCTCACAGCTGTCCACCACCAGCTGTTGTGTCCTCACAGCTGTCCTCCACCTGCTGTTGTGTCCTCACAGCTGTCCTCCACCACCAGCTGTTGTGTCCTCACAGCTGTCCTCCACCACCAGCTGTTGTGTCCTCACAGCTGTCCTCCACCAGCTGTTGTGTCCTCACAGCTGTCCACCACCACCAGCTGTTGTGTCCTCACAGCTGTCCACCACCAGCTGTTGTGTCCTCACAGCTGTCCACCACCAGCTGTTGTGTCCTCACAGCTGTCCACCACCACCAGCTGTTGTGTCCTCACAGCTGTCCACCAACAGCTGTTGTGTCCTCACAGCTGTCCTCCACCAGCTGTTGTGTCCTCACAGCTGTCCACCACCAGCTGTTGTGTCCTCACAGCTGTCCACCACCAGCTGTTGTGTCCTCACAGCTGTCCTCCACCAGCTGTTGTGTCCTCACAGCTGTCCTCCACCAGCTGTTGTGTCCTCACAGCTGTCCACCACCAGCTGTTGTGTCCTCACAGCTGTCCTCCACCAGCTGTTGTGTCCTCACAGCTGTCCTCCACCAGCTGTTGTGTCCTCACAGCTGTCCTCCACCTGCTGTTGTGTCCTCACAGCTGTCCACCACCAGCTGTTGTGTCCTCACAGCTGTCCACCACCTGCTGTTGTGTCCTCACAGCTGTCCACCACCAGCTGTTGTGTCCTCACAGCTGTCCTCCACCAGCTGTTGTGTCCTCACAGCTGTCCACCACCTGCTGTTGTGTCCTCACAGCTGTCCTCCACCTGCTGTTGTGTCCTCACAGCTGTCCACCACCAGCTGTTGTGTCCTCACAGCTGTCCTCCACCAGCTGTTGTGTCCTCACAGCTGTCCTCCACCAGCTGTTGTGTCCTCACAGCTGTCCACACCAGCTGTTGTGTCCTCACAGCTGTCCTCCACCAGCTGTTGTGTCCTCACAGCTGTCCTCCACCAGCTGTTGTGTCCTCACAGCTGTCCTCCACCAGCTGTTGTGTCCTCACAGCTGTCCACTACCAGCTGTTGTGTCCTCACAGCTGGCCTCCACCAGCTGTTGTGTCCTCACAGCTGTCCACCACCAGCTGTTGTGTCCTCACAGCTGTCCTCCACCAGCTGTTGTGTCCTCACAGCTGTCCTCCACCAGCTGTTGTGTCCTCACAGCTGTCCTCCACCTGCTGTTGTGTCCTCACAGCTGTCCTCCACCAGCTGTTGTGTCCTCACAGCTGTCCTCCACCAGCTGTTGTGTCCTCACAGCTGTCCTCCACCTGTTGTTGTGTCCTCACAGCTGTCCTCCACCAGCTGTTGTGTCCTCACAGCTGTCCTCCACCAGCTGTTGTGTCCTCACAGCTGTCCTCCACCAGCTGTTGTGTCCTCACAGCTGTCCTCCACCTGCTGTTGTGTCCTCACAGCTGTCCACCACCAGCTGTTGTGTCCTCACATCTGTCCACCACCAGCTGTTGTGTCCTCACAGCTGTCCTCCACCTGTTGTTGTGTCCTCACAGCTGTCCTCCACCAGTTGTTGTGTCCTCACAGCTGTCCACCACCTGCTGTTGTGTCCTCACAGCTGTCCTCCACCAGCTGTTGTGTCCTCACAGCTGTCCTCCACCAGCTGTTGTGTCCTCACAGCTGTCCTCCACCTGCTGTACTGTCCTCACAGCTACTGAACCTCTGTCTCAAACCTGATTTGGGATGGGACGGGGGAAAGGAATGGTGCCCAACCACTTGGACTGTCGGGGGATTGAACGCCGACCTGCATGACGCGAGACCGTCGCTCTACCGTCCACCCCAAGTGCTTAGACAGATGGACAGAACGGAAGGGATATTTCCCCTATCTACTATTTCTTCCCTCAATCGCATCCAGCTTGTGCCTTTTCTTACCACTTAAAAAACAAGGCCATATATATATATATATATATATATATATATATATATATATATATATATATATATATATATATATATATATATATATATATAAATATATATATACATATATATATATGCTCCCAGTTAGACTTGGGGGTATAGGTATTCGCAAGGCGACACAGTTAGCATTGCCGGCATTCTTATCCTCGACCAGTGCTACAAGTGAATTAGTGAAGGAAATACTACCAGAATACCTAAGGAACTCCATTGGGATTCGTGATCCCAAATTTGTGGAAGGAGCTGGTCGGTGGGACACACTCGCCAATTCACACACCCGACCAACTTGTCCAAACGACGGTAAACAGGCCAAATGGGATAGCCCCATAGTGGAGAACATCGCCAAAGCATTGCTGGACGTAGCTTCTCAGAAGGACAGAGCGCGTCTCCTAGCTGTGCAAGCCCCCCAAGCTGGGGACTTCCTGTTGGCAGTCCCTAATTCCGCCTTGGGCACCCGCCTGGATCATCGGGCCCTAAGTATTGGTGTTGCTCTGCGCCTTGCCGCCCCTATCTCCACCGAGCACCGGTGTATTTGCGGCCAGGCACGGGCAGACCAATACGGCAGCCATGGTCTCATCTGTCGTAAGACACAGGGAAAGATTGCCAGACACGAGGCAGTCAAGGACATCATCAAGAGAAGTTTGGCTACAGCTGGGTGTCCAGCACAAAGGGAACCCCAGTTGTGCAGACCTGACAACAGCCAAAAACGCCCAGATGGAGTCACCCTGCAGCCATGGAGGGAAGGTAAACAGGTCGTGTGGGATTACATCTGTGCATCTACATTGGCTGATACCTATTTACGTTACAGCTCAGCGGAGGGAGGTGGGGCAGCCACCTTCAGAGAGACCCAGAAAATCCACAAGTACAGAGACCTAGAACGTTGTTACAGGTTCGTGCCGATAGGCTCAGAGACTCTGGGCGCCTGGGGTAAATGTGCACTCAAGTTTTTAAAGGAGGTTGGTGAGGAACTCATTGGGAAAACTAGAGACCCACGAGCAGCCAGTTTCCTGTTCCAGCGCCTCAGTGTCGCGGTGCAGAGGGGAAATGCGTGCTGTATCCTGGGTACGCACCCAACCTCCGAGGAGCTGGACGAGGTCTTCGAACGCTGATTGTTTAATTGTTATATATTTGTGTGTGTGTGTGTGTTCTCTGTAAACTGTAGCATTGCAATAAAATAAAACAAAACATACAAAAAAATAATAGGGGTGGTAGGAGAAGAAAAGAATTAAGTATTCGGTGAGAATCCACAAGATCTTCTCTGAATGCTCTTTGTTTTCTTCTTCGAGGATGTGGGTCCCTGCAATTGCACCAGAGGTGGTACCCCTAATATATATATATATACAGTATATATATATATATATATATATATATATATATATATATATATATATATATATATATATATATATATATATATATTTGTAATATAAACATATTACAGCTCCGAGGGCGGCCGCTCGGGGCCGGAAATATATTGGATTCGGATTTTTAGCTTCAGAGAACACTGAAAACTTTAGTTCACAAATAACTAGAAGGTTCAACATTCTTTATGGTGGAGAGTCTTTGGGTGAAGCTGCTGGTGTATTGTCCAGGGTATTGTCCAAGGTATTGTCCAGGGTATTGTCCAGGGTATTGTCCAGGGTATTGTCCAGGGTATTGTCCAGGGTATTGTCCAGGGTACTGTACAGGGTATTGTCCAGGGTATTGTCCAGGGTATTGTCCAGGGTATTGTCCAGGGTACTGTCCAGGGTATTGGCCAGGGTATTGTCCAGGGTATTGTCCAGGGTATTGTATCGGGTATTGGTCAGGGTATTGTCCAGGGTATTGTCCAGGGTATTGTCCAGGGTATTGTCCAGGGTACTGTACAGGGTATTGTCCAGGGTATTGTCCAGGGTATTGTCCAGGGTATTGTCCAGGGTACTGTCCAGGGTATTGGCCAGGGTATTGTCCAGGGTATTGTCCAGGGTATTGTATCGGGTATTGGTCAGGGTATTGGCCAGGGTATTGTCCAGGGTATTGTCAAGGGTATTGTCCAGGGTATTGTCCAGGGTATTGTCCAGGGTATTGTCCAGGGTATTGTCCAGGGTATTGTCCAGGGTATTGGCCAGGGTATTGTCCAGGGTATTGTCCCGGGTATTGTCCAGGGCATTGGCCAGGGTATTGGCCAGGGTATTGTCCAGGGTATTGTCCAGGGTATTGGCCAGGGTATTGTCCAGGGTATTGTCCAGGGTATTGTCCAGGGTAATGTCCAGGGTATTGTCCAGGGTATTGTCCAGTGTATTGTCCAGGGTACTGTCCAGGGTATTGTCCAGAGTATTGTCCAGGGTATTGTCCAGGGTATTGTCCAGGGTATTAGCCAGGGTATTGTCCAGGGTATTGTCCAGGGTATTGTCCCGGGTATTGTCCAGTGTATTGTCCAGGGTATTGTCCAGAGTATTGTCCAGGGTATTGTCCAGGGTATTGTCCAGGGTATTGTCCAGGGTATTGGCCAGGGTATTGTCCAGGGTATTGGCCAGGGTATTGTCCAGGGCATTGGCCAGGGTATTGTCCAGGGTATTGTCCAGGGTATTGTCCAGGGTATCTGGTTGATACCTGGTTGATGGGGTTCTGGGAGTTCTTCTACTCCCCAAGCCCGGCCCGAGGCCAGGCTCGACTTGTGAGAGTTTGATCCACCAGGCTGTTGCTTGGAGCGGCCCGCAGAGCCACATACCCACCACAGCCCGGCTGATCCGGGACTTCTCTTAGGAAACAGTCCAGTTTTCTCTTGAAGATGTCCACGGTTGTTCCGGCAATATTTCTTATAGTCGCTGGGAGGACGTTGAACAACCGCGGACCTCTGATGTTTATACAGTGTTCTCTGATTGTGCCTATGGCACCTCTGCTCTTCACTGGTTCAATCTTGCATTTTCTTCCATATCGTTCACTCCAGTACGTTGTTATTTTACTGTGTAGATTTGGGACCTGGCCCTCCAGTATTTTCCACGTGTATATTATTTGGTATCTCTCTCGTCTCCTTTCTAGAGAGTACATTTGGAGAGCTTTGAGACGATCCCAATAATTTAGGTGTTTTATCTCGTCAATGCGTGCCGTATATGTTCTCTGTATTCCCTCTATTTCAGCAATCTCTCCTGCTCTGAAGGGGGAAGTGAGTACTGAGCAGTATTCGAGACGGGACAACACAAGTGACTTGAAGAGTACAACCATTGTGATGGGATCCCTGGATTTGAAAGTTCTCGTAATCCATCCGATCATTTTTCTGGCTGATGCGATATTTGCTTGGTTATGCTCCCTAAACGTTAGATCGTCGGACATCATTATTCCCAAATCCTTGACATGCTGTTTTTCTACTATGGGAAGATTTGATTGTGTTTTGTACCCTGTATTATGTTTCAGATCCTCATTTTTGCCGTACCTGAGTACCTGAAATTTATCACTGTTAAACATCATATTATTTTCTGCTGCCCAATCGAAAACTTTGTTGACATCTGTTTGTAGTTTTTCAATGTCTTCAGCAGAGGTAATTTTCATGCTGATTTTTGTGTCATCTGCGAAGGATGACACGAAGCTGTGGCGTGTATTTTGTCTATATCAGATATGAGAATAAGGAACAGTAGCGGTGCAAGGACTGTACCTTGAGGTACAGAGCTTTTAACATCGCTTGGACTCGATTTTATCTGATTGACTGTTACTCTTTGTGTTCTGTTCGACAGGAAATTGAGTATCCAGCGTCCTACTTTTCCAGTTATTCCCATTGACCTCATTTTGTGAGCTATCACCCCATGGTCACATTTGTCGAAAGCCTTTGCAAAGTCTGTGTATACAACATCTGCATTTTGCTTTTCTTCTAGGGCTTCTGTGATTTTGTCATAGTGGTTGAGTAACTGTGACAGACAGGATCTTCCCGCTCTAAATCCATGTTGTCCTGGGCAACATGGATTGCCCAGGGTATTGTCCTGGTATTGGCCAGAGTATTGACCAGGGTATTGTCCAGGGCATTGGCCAGGGTATTGTCCAGGGTATTGGCCAGGGTATTGTCCAGGGCATTGGCCAGGGTATTGTCCATGGTATTGTCCAGGGTATTGTCCAGGGTATTGTCCAGGGTATTGTCCAGGGTACTGTCCAGGGTATTGTCCATGGTATTGGCCAGGGTATTCTCCAGGGTATTGTCCAGGGTATTGGCCAGAGTATTGACCAGGGTATTGTCCAGGGCATTGGCCAGGGTATTGGCCAGGGTATTGTCCAGGGTATTGTCCAGGGTATTGTCCAGGGTATTGACCAGGGTATTGGCCAGAGTATTGACCAGGGTATTGTCCAGGGCATTGGCCAGGGTATTGTCCAGGGTATTGTCCAGGGTACTGTCCAGGGTACTGTCCAGGGTATTGTCCATGGTATTTGCCAGGGTATTGTCCAGGGTATTGTCCAGGGTATTGTCCAGGGTATTGGCCAGGGTATTGTCAAGGGTATTGTCCAGGGTATTGGCCAGAGTATTGTCCAGGGTATTGTCCAGGGTATTGTCCAGGGTATTGTCCAGGGTATTGTCCAGGGTATTGTTCAGGGTATTATCCAGGGTATTGTCCAGGGTATTGTCCAGGGTATTGTCCAGGGTATTGTCCAGGGTATTGTCCAGGGTATTGTTCAGGGTATTGTCCAGGGTATTGTCCAGGGTATTGTCCAGGGTATTGTCCAGAGTATTGTCCAGGGTATTGTCCAGGGTATTGTCCAGGGTATTGTCCAGGGTATTGGCCAGGGTATTGTCCAGGGTATTGTCCAGGGCATTTGCCAGGGTATTGTCCAGGGTATTGTCCAGGGTATTGTCCAGGGTATTGTCCAGGGTATTGTCCAGGGTATTGGCCAGAGATTGACCAGGGTATTGTCCAGGGCATTGGCCAGGGTATTGTCCAGGGTATTGGCCAGGGTATTGTCCAGGGCATTGGTCAGGGTATTGTCCATGGTATTGTCCAGGGTATTGTCCAGGGTATTGTCCAGGGTATTGTCCAGGGTACTGTCCAGGGTATTGTCCATGGTATTGGCCAGGGTATTCTCCAGGGTATTGTCCAGGGTATTGTCCAGGGTATTGGCCAGAGTATTGACCAGGGTATTGTCCAGGGTATTGTCCAGGGTATTGTCCAGGGTATTGGCCAGGGTATTGGCCAGAGTATTGACCAGGGTATTGTCCAGGGCATTGGCCAGGGTATTGTCCAGGGTATTGCCAGGGTATTGTCCAGGGCATTGGCTAGGGTATTGTCCAGGGTATTGTCCAGGGTACTGTCCAGGGTATTGGCCAGGGTATTGTCCAGGGTATTGTCCAGGGTATTGTCCAGGGTATTGTCCAGGGCATTGGCCAGGGTATTGTCCATGGTATTGGCCAGGGTATTGTCCAGGGGTATTGTCCAGGGTATTGTCCAGGGTATTGTCCAGGGTATTGGCCAGGGTATTGTCCAGGGTATTGTCCAGGGTATTGTCCAGGGTATTGGCCAGGGTATTGTCCAGGGTATTGTCCAGGGTATTGTTCAAGGTATTGTCCAGGGTATTGTCCAGGGTATTGTCCAGGGTATTGTCCAGAAAATTGGTTAGGGTATTGTCCAGGGTATTGTCCAGGGTATTGTCCAAGGTATTGTCCAGGGTATTGTCCAGGGTATTGTCCAGGGTATTGTTCAGGGTATTGTCCAGGGTATTGTCCAGGGTATGTCCAGAATATTGGTTAGGGTATTGTCCAGGGTATTGTTCAGGGTATTGTCCAGGGTATTGTCCAGGGTATTGTCCAGGGTATTGTCCAGGGTATTGTCCAGGGTATTGTCCAGAATATTGGTTAGGGTATTGTTAGGGTATTGTCCAGGGTATTGTCCAGGGTATTGCCCAGGGTATTGTCCAGGGTATTGCCCAGGGTATTGTCCAGGGTATTGTCCAGAATATTGGTTAGGGTATTGTCCTGGGTATTGTCCAGGGTATTGTCCAGGGTATTGTTCAGGGTATTGTTCAGGGTTTTTTCCAGGGTATTGTCCAGAGTATTGTCCAGGGTATTGTCCAGGTGTTGTCCAGGGTATTGTCCAGGGTATTGTCCAGGGTATTGTCCAGGGTATTGGCCAGGGTATGGTCATAGTATTGTCCAGGGTATTGGCCAGGGTATTGTCAGTGTATTGGCCAGGGTATTGTCCAGGGATTGTTAGGGTATTGTTCAGGGTATTGTCCAGGGTATTGTACAGGTGTATGTCCATGGTATTGTCCAGGGTATTGTCCAGGGTATTGTCAGGGTATTGTCAGGGTATTGTCCAGGGTATTGCCAGGGTATTGTCCAGAATATGGTTAGGGTATTGTCCAGGGTATTGTTCAGGGTATTGTCCAGGGTATTGTTCAGGGTATTGTCCAGGGTATTGTCCAGAATATTGGTTGGGTATTGTCCAGGGTATTTTCAGGGTATTGTCCAGGGTATTGTCCAGGGTATTGTCCAGGGTATTGTTCAGGGTATTGTTCAGGGTATTGTCCAGGGTATTGTTCAGGGTATTGTTCAGGGTATTGTCCAGGGTATTGGTTAGGGTATTGTCCAGGGTATTGTCCAGGGTATTGTCCAGTGTATTGTCCAGGGTATTGTCCAGGGTATTGTCCAGGGTATTGTCCATGGTATTGTCCAGGGTTTTGTCCAGGTGTATTGTCCAGGGTATTGTCCAGGGTATTGTCCAGGGTATTGTTCAGGGTATTGTCCAGGGTATTGACCAGGGTATTGTCCAGGGTATTGTCCAGGGTATTGTCCAGGGTATTGTCCAGGGTATTGTCCAGGGTATTGTCCAGGGTATTGGCCAGGGTATTGTCCAGGGTATTGTCCAGGGTATTGTCCAGGGTATTGTTCAGGGTATTGTTCAGGGTATTGACCAGGGTATTGTCCAGTGTATTGTCCAGGGTATTGTCCAGGGTATTGTTCAGGGTATTGTCCAGGGTATTGGCCAGGGTATTGTCCAGAATATTAATTAGGGTATTGTCCAGGGTATTGTTCAGTGTATTGTTCAGGGTATTGTTCAGGGTATTGTCCAGGGTATTGGCCAGGGTATTGTTCAGGGTATTGTTCAGGGTATTGTCCAGGGTATTGTCCAGAATATTGGTTAGGGTATTGTCCAGGGTATTGTCCAGGGTATTGTCCAGTGTATTGTCCAGGGTATTGTCCAGGGTATTGTCCAGGGTATTGTCCAGGGTATTGTCCAGAATATTGGTTAGGGTATTGTCCAGGGTATTGTCCAGGGTATTGTCCAGGGTATTGTCCAGTGTATTGTCCAGAATATTGGTTAGGGTATTGTCCAGAGTATTGTCCAGGGTATTGTCCAGGGTATTGTCCAGGTTATTGTCCAGAATATTGGTTAGGGTATTGTCCAGAGTATTGTCCAGGGTATTGTCCAGTGTATTATCCAGGGTATTGTCTAGTGTATTGTCCAGGGTATTGTCCAGAATATTGGTTAGGGTATTGTCCAGGGTATTGTCCAGGGTATTGTCCAGGGTATTGTCCAGAATATTGGTTAGGGTATTGTCCAGGGTATTGTCCAGTGTATTGTCCAGGGAATTGTCCAGTGTATTGTCCAGGGTATTGTCCAGTGTATTGTCCAGGGTATTTTCCAGGGTATTGTCCAGTGTATTGTCCAGAATATTGGTTAGGGTATTGTCCAGGGTATTGTCCAGGGTATTTCCCAGGGTAATGTCTAGTGTTTTGTCCAGAGTATTGTCCAGGGTATTGGCCAGAATATTGGTTAGGGTATTGTCCAGGGTATTGTCCAGGGTATTGTCCAGTGTATTGTCCAGGGTATTGTCCAGGGTATTGTCCAGGGTATTGTCCAGGGTATTGGTCAGGATATTGTCCAGGGTATTGACCAGGGTATTGTCCAGGGTATTGTCCAGAATATTTGTTAATGTATTGTCCAGGGTATTGTCCAGGGTATTGTCCAGGGTATTGTCCAGAATATTGGTTAGGGTATTGTCCAGGGTATTGTCCAGTGTATTGTCCAGTGTATTGTCCAGGGTATTGTCCAGGGTATTGTCCAGGGTATTGTCCATGGTATTGTCCAGGGTATTGTCCAGGGTATTGGTTAGGGTAATGTCCAGGGTATTGTCCAGGGTATTGTCCAGGGTATTGTCATGGGTATTGTCCAGAATATTGGTTAGGGTATTGTCCAGGGTATTGTCCAGTGTATTGTCCAGGGTATTGTCCAGGGTATTGTCCAGGGTATTGTCCAGTGTATTGTCCAGAATATTGGTTAGGGTTTTGTCCAGGGTATTGTCCAGGGTATTGTCCAGGTTATTGTCCGGAATATTGGTTAGGGTATTGTCCAGGGTATTGTCCAGGGTATTGTCCAGTGTATTGTCCAGGGTATTGTCCAGTGTATTGTCCAGGGTATTGTCCAGAATATTGGTTAGGGTATTGTCCAGGGTATTGTCCAGGGTATTGTCCAGAATATTGGTTAGGGTATTGTCCAAGGTATTGTCCAGTGTATTGTCCAGGGTATTGTCCAGTGTATTGTCCAGGGTATTGTCCAGGGTATTGTCCAGTGTATTGTCCAGAATATTGGTTAGGGTATTGTCCAGGGTGTATTGTACGGGAGCCGGTCGGCCGAGCGGACNCAGCTGTTGTGTCCTCACAGCTGTCCTCCACCAGCTGTTGTGTCCTCACAGCTGTCCACCACCACTGTTGTGTCCTCACAGCTGTCCACCACCTGCTGTTGTGTCCTCACAGCTGTCCACCACCAGCTGTTGTGTCCTCACAGCTGTCCTCCACCAGCTGTTGTGTCCTCACAGCTGTCCTCCACCAGCTGTTGTGTCCTCACAGCTGTCCTCCACCAGCTGTTGTGTCCTCACAGCTGTCCTCCACCAGCTGTTGTGTCCTCACAGCTGTCCTCCACCAGCTGTTGTGTCCTCACAGCTGTCCTCCACCAGCTGTTGTGTTCCTCACAGCTGTCCCCCACCAGCTGTTGTGTCCTCACAGCTGTCCTCCACCAGCTGTTGTGTCCTCACAGCTGTCCTCCACCAGCTGTTGTGTCCTCACAGCTGTCCTCCACCCTGTTGTGTCCTCACAGCTGTCCTCCACCAGCTGTTGTGTCCTCACAGCTGTCCCCACCACTGTGTTGTGTCCTCACAGCTGTCCTCCACCAGCTGTTGTGTCCTCACAGCTGTCCTCCACCAGCTGTTGTGTCCTCACAGCTGTCCCCACCAGCTGTTGTGTCCTCACAGCTGTCCTCCACCAGCTGTGTGTCCTCACAGCTGTCCTCCACCTGCTGTTTGTCCTCACAGCTGTCCTCCACCAGCTGTTGTGTCCTCACAGCTGTCCTCCACCGCTGTTGTGTCCTCACAGCTGTCCTCCACCAGCTGTTGTGTCCTCACAGCTGTCCTCCACCAGCTGTTGTGTCCTCACAGCTGTCCTCCACCAGCTGTTGTGTCCTCACAGCTGTCCACCACCAGCTGTTGTGTCCTCACAGCTGTCCACCACCAGCTGTTGTGTCCTCACAGCTGTCCTCCACCAGCTGTTGTGTCCTCACAGCTGTCCTCCACCTGCTGTTGTGTCCTCACAGCTGTCCTCCACCAGCTGTTGTGTCCTCACAGCTGTCCTCCACCAGCTGTTGTGTCCTCACAGCTGTCCTCCACCAGCTGTTGTGTCCTCACAGCTGTCCTCCACCAGCTGTTGTGTCCTCACAGCTGTCCTCCACCAGCTGTTGTGTCCTCACAGCTGTCCTCCACCAGCTGTTGTGTCCTCACAGCTGTCCTCCCACCACTGTTTGTGTCCTCACACCACCACTGTTGTGTCCTCACAGCTGTCCTCCACCAGCTGTTGTGTCCTCACAGCTGTCCTCCACCAGCTGTTGTGTCCTCACAGCTGTCCTCCACCAGCTGTTGTGTCCTCACAGCTGTCCTCCCAGCTGTGTGTGTCCTCACAGCTGTCCTCCACCAGCTGTTGTGTCCTCACAGCTGTCCTCCACCGCTGTTGTGTCCTCACAGCTGTCCTCCACCAGCTGTTGTGTCCTCACAGCTGTCCTCCACCAGCTGTTGTGTCCTCACAGCTGTCCTCCACCAGCTGTTGTGTCCTCACAGCTGTCCTCCACCTGCTGTTGGTCCTCACAGCTGTCCTCCACCAGCTGTTGTGTCCTCACAGCTGTCCTCCACCAGCTGTTGTGTCCTCACAGCTGTCCACCACCAGCTGTTGTGTCCTCACAGCTGTCCTCCACCAGCTGTTGTGTCCTCACAGCTGTCCACCACCAGCTGTTGTGTCCTCACAGCTGTCCACCACCAGCTGTTGTGTCCTCACAGCTGTCCACCACCAGCTGTTGTGTCCTCACAGCTGTCCACCCACTTGTTTTGTCCTCACAGCTGTCCCCACCAGCTGTTTGTTCCTCACAGCTGTCCTCCACCAGCTGTTGTGTCCTCACAGCTGTCCTCCACCAGCTGTTGTGTCCTCACAGCTGTCCACCACCAGCTGTTGTGTCCTCACAGCTGTCCTCCACCAGCTGTTGTGTCCTCACAGCTGTCCTCCACCAGCTTTGTGTCCTCACAGCTGTCCTCCACCAGCTGTTGTGTCCTCACAGCTGTCCTCCACCAGCTGTTGTGTCCTCACAGCTGTCCTCCACCTGCTGTTGTGTCCTCACAGCTGTCCTCCACCAGCTGTTGTGTCCTCACAGCTGTCCACCACCAGCTGTTTGTCCTCACAGCTGTCCACCACCAGCTGTTGTGTCCTCACAGCTGTCCTCCACCAGCTGTTGTGTCCTCACAGCTGTCCTCCACCAGCTGTTGTGTCCTCACAGCTGTCCTCCACCAGCTGTTGTGTCCTCACAGCTGTCCTCCACCAGCTGTTGTGTCCTCACAGCTGTCCTCCACCACTGTTGTGTCCTCACAGCTGTCCTCCACCTGCTGTTGTGTCCTCACAGCTGTCCTCCACCAGCTGTTGTGTCCTCACAGCTGTCCTCCACCAGCTGTTGTGTCCTCACAGCTGTCCTCCACCAGCTGTTGTGTCCTCACAGCTGTCCACCACCAGCTGTTGTGTCCTCACAGCTGTCCTCCACCAGCTGTTGTGTCCTCACAGCTGTCCACCACCAGCTGTTGTGTCCTCACAGCTGTCCTCCACCAGCTGTTGTGTCCTCACAGCTGTCCTCCACCAGCTGTTGTGTCCTCACAGCTGTCCACCACCAGCTGTTGTGTCCTCACAGCTGTCCTCCACCAGCTGTTGTGTCCTCACAGCTGTCCTCCACCAGCTGTTGTGTCCTCACAGCTGTCCTCCACCAGCTGTTGTGTCCTCACAGCTGTCCTCCACCAGCTGTTGTGTCCTCACAGCTGTCCACACCAGCTGTTGTGTCCTCACAGCTGTCCTCCACCAGCTGTTGTGTCCTCACAGCTGTCCTCCACCAGCTGTTGTGTCCTCACAGCTGTCCTCCACCTGCTGTTGTGTCCTCACAGCTGTCCTCACCCCAGCTGTTGTGTCCTCACAGCTGTCCACCACCTGCTGTTGTGTCCTCACAGCTGTCCACCACCAGCTGTTGTGTCCTCACAGCTGTCCACCACCAGCTGTTGTGTCCTCACAGCTGTCCTCCACCGCTGTTGTGTCCTCACAGCTGTCCTCCACCAGCTGTTGTGTCCTCACAGCTGTCCCCACCACCAGCTGTTGTGTCCTCACAGCTGTCCTCCACCAGCTGTTGTGTCCTCACAGCTGTCCTCCACCAGCTGTTGTGTCCTCACAGCTGTCCCACCACCTGCTGTGTGTCCTCACAGCTGTCCACCACCAGCTGTTGTGTCCTCACAGCTGTCCTCCACCAGCTGTTGTGTCCTCACAGCTGTCCTCCACCAGCTGTTGTGTCCTCACAGCTGTCCTCCACCAGCTGTTGTGTCCTCACAGCTGTCCTCCACCAGCTGTTGTGTCCTCACAGCTGTCCACCACCAGCTGTTGTGTCCTCACAGCTGTCCTCCACCAGCTGTTGTGTCCTCACAGCTGTCCTCCACCAGCTGTTGTGTCCTCACAGCTGTCCTCCACCAGCTGTTGTGTCCTCACAGCTGTCCTCCACCAGCTGTTGTGTCCTCACAGCTGTCCTCCACCAGCTGTTGTGTCCTCACAGCTGTCCACCACCAGCTGTTGTGTCCTCACAGCTGTCCTCCACCAGCTGTTGTGTCCTCACAGCTGTCCTCCACCAGCTGTTGTGTCCTCACAGCTGTCCACCACCAGCTGTTGTGTCCTCACAGCTGTCCTCCACCAGCTGTTGTGTCCTCACAGCTGTCCTCCACCAGCTGTTGTGTCCTCACAGCTGTCCTCCACCAGCTGTTGTGTCCTCACAGCTGTCCACCACCAGCTGTTGTGTCCTCACAGCTGTCCTCCACCAGCTGTTGTGTCCTCACAGCTGTCCTCCACCTGCTGTTGTTCCTCACAGCTCCCCCCCTGCTGTTGTGTCCTCACACAGCTGTCCTCCACCAGCTGTTGTGTCCTCACAGCTGTCCCTCCACCAGCTGTTGTGTCCTCACAGCTGTCCTCCACCAGCTGTTGTGTCCTCACAGCTGTCCTCCACCAGCTGTTGTGTCCTCACAGCTGTCCTCCACCAGCTGTTGTGTCCTCACAGCTGTCCTCCACCAGCTGTTGTGTCCTCACAGCTGTCCTCCACCAGCTGTTGTGTCCTCACAGCTGTCCTCCACCAGCTGTTGTGTCCTCACAGCTGTCCTCCACCAGCTGTTGTGTCCTCACAGCTGTCCTCCACCAGCTGTTGTGTCCTCACAGCTGTCCTCCACCAGCTGTTGTGTCCTCACAGCTGTCCTCCACCAGCTGTTGTGTCCTCACAGCTGTCCTCCACCAGCTGTTGTGTCCTCACAGCTGTCCTCCACCAGCTGTTGTGTCCTCACAGCTGTCCACCACCAGCTGTTGTGTCCTCACAGCTGTCCTCCACCAGCTGTTGTGTCCTCACAGCTGTCCTCCACCTGCTGTTTGTCCTCACAGCTGTCCTCCACCAGCTGTTGTGTCCTCACAGCTGTCCTCCACCCAGCTGTTGTGTCCTCACAGCTGTCCTCCACCTGCTGTTGTGTCCTCACAGNCCCTCGTGTTGCACGGCTCTAGTCCCCCAGCACGTGTTGCACGGCTCTAGTCCCCCAGCACGTGTTGCACGGCTCTAGTCCCCCCAGCACGTGTTGCACGGCTCTAGTCCCCCCAGCACGTGTTGCACGGCTCTAGTCCCCCCAGCACGTGTTGCACGGCTCTAGTCCCCCCAGCACGTGTTGCACGGCTCTAGTCCCCCAGCACGTGTTGCACGGCTCTAGTCCCCCAGCACGTGTTGCACGGCTCTAGTCCCCCCAGCACGTGTTGCACGGCTCTAGTCCCCAGCACGTGTTGCACGGCTCTAGTCCCCCCAGCACGTGTTGCACGGCTCTAGTCCCCCCAGCACGTGTTGCACGGCTCTAGTCCCCCCAGCACGTGTTGCACGGCTCTAGTCCCCCCAGCACGTGTTGCACGGCTCTAGTCCCCCCAGCACGTGTTGCACGGCTCTAGTCCCCCAGCACGTGTTGCACGGCTCTAGTCCCCCAGCACGTGTTGCACGGCTCTAGTCCCCAGCACGTGTTGCACGGCTCTAGTCCCCCCAGCACGTGTTGCACGGCTCTAGTCCCCCCAGCACGTGTTGCACGGCTCTAGTCCCCCCAGCACGTGTTGCACGGCTCTAGTCCCCCCAGCACGTGTTGCACGGCTCTAGTCCCCCCAGCACGTGTTGCACGGCTCTAGTCCCCCCAGCACGTGTTGCACGGCTCTAGTCCCCCCAGCACGTGTTGCACGGCTCTAGTCCCCCCAGCACGTGTTGCACGGCTCTAGTCCCCCCAGCACGTGTTGCACGGCTCTAGTCCCCCAGCACGTGTTGCACGGCTCTAGTCCCCTGTGTTGCACGGCTCTAGTCCCCCAGCACGTGTTGCACGGCTCTAGTCCCCCAGCACGTGTTGCACGGCTCTAGTCCCCCAGCACGTGTTGCACGGCTCTAGTCCCCCAGCACGTGTTGCACGGCTCTAGTCCCCCAGCACGTGTTGCACGGCTCTAGTCCCCCAGCACGTGTTGCACGGCTCTAGTCCCCCAGCACGTGTTGCACGGCTCTAGTCCCCCCAGCACGTGTTGCACGGCTCTAGTCCCCCCAGCACGTGTTGCACGGCTCTAGTCCCCAGCAGTGTTGCACGGCTCTAGTCCCCACGTGTTGCACGGCTCTAGTCCCCACGTGTTGCACGGCTCTAGTCCCCCAGCACGTGTTGCACGGCTCTAGTCCCCCAGCACGTGTTGCACGGCTCTAGTCCCCCCAGCACGTGTTGCACGGCTCTAGTCCCCACGTGTTGCACGGCTCTAGTCCCCACGTGTTGCACGGCTCTAGCCAGCACGTGTTGCACGGCTCTAGTCCCCACGTGTTGCACGGCTCTAGTCCCCCAGCACGTGTTGCACGGCTCTAGTCCCCAGCACGTGTTGCACGGCTCTAGTCCCCCCAGCACGTGTTGCACGGCTCTAGTCCCCAGCACGTGTTGCACGGCTCTAGTCCCCAGCACGTGTTGCACGGCTCTAGTCCCACGTGTTGCACGGCTCTAGTCCCCACGTGTTGCACGGCTCTAGTCCCCAGCACGTGTTGCACGGCTCTAGTCCCCCCGTGTTGCACGGCTCTAGTCCCCCAGCACGTGTTGCACGGCTCTAGTCCCCCCAGCACGTGTTGCACGGCTCTAGTCCCCCCAGCACGTGTTGCACGGCTCTAGTCCCCCCAGCACGTGTTGCACGGCTCTAGTCCCCAGCACGTGTTGCACGGCTCTAGTCCCCCAGCACGTGTTGCACGGCTCTAGTCCCCCCAGCACGTGTTGCACGGCTCTAGTCCCCAGCACGTGTTGCACGGCTCTAGTCCCCCGCAACGTGTTGCACGGCTCTAGTCCCCAGCACGTGTTGCACGGCTCTAGTCCCCCCAGCACGTGTTGCACGGCTCTAGTCCCCCAGCACGTGTTGCACGGCTCTAGTCCCCCAGCACGTGTTGCACGGCTCTAGTCCCCCAGCACGTGTTGCACGGCTCTAGTCCCCCAGCACGTGTTGCACGGCTCTAGTCCCCCAGTGTTGCACGGCTCTAGTCCCCCAGCACGTGTTGCACGGCTCTAGTCCCCCCAGCACGTGTTGCACGGCTCTAGTCCCCCAGCACGTGTTGCACGGCTCTAGTCCCCCCAGCACGTGTTGCACGGCTCTAGTCCCCCCAGCACGTGTTGCACGGCTCTAGTCCCCCCAGCACGTGTTGCACGGCTCTAGTCCCCCCCAGCACGTGTTGCACGGCTCTAGTCCCCCCAGCACGTGTTGCACGGCTCTAGTCCCCCCAGCACGTGTTGCACGGCTCTAGTCCCCCCAGCACGTGTTGCACGGCTCTAGTCCCCCCAGCACGTGTTGCACGGCTCTAGTCCCCCCAGCACGTGTTGCACGGCTCTAGTCCCCAGCACGTGTTGCACGGCTCTAGTCCCCCCAGCACGTGTTGCACGGCTCTAGTCCCCCCAGCACGTGTTGCACGGCTCTAGTCCCCCCAGCACGTGTTGCACGGCTCTAGTCCCCCAGCACGTGTTGCACGGCTCTAGTCCCCCCAGCACGTGTTGCACGGCTCTAGTCCCCCAGCACGTGTTGCACGGCTCTAGTCCCCCCAGCACGTGTTGCACGGCTCTAGTCCCCCCAGCACGTGTTGCACGGCTCTAGTCCCCCCAGCACGTGTTGCACGGCTCTAGTCCCCCCAGCACGTGTTGCACGGCTCTAGTCCCCCCAGCACGTGTTGCACGGCTCTAGTCCCCCAGCACGTGTTGCACGGCTCTAGTCCCCCAGCACGTGTTGCACGGCTCTAGTCCCCCCAGCACGTGTTGCACGGCTCTAGTCCCCCAGCACGTGTTGCACGGCTCTAGTCCCCCAGCACGTGTTGCACGGCTCTAGTCCCCCCAGCACGTGTTGCACGGCTCTAGTCCCCCAGCACGTGTTGCACGGCTCTAGTCCCCCAGCACGTGTTGCACGGCTCTAGTCCCCCCAGCACGTGTTGCACGGCTCTAGTCCCCCAGCACGTGTTGCACGGCTCTAGTCCCCCCAGCACGTGTTGCACGGCTCTAGTCCCCTCGTGTTGCACGGCTCTAGTCCCCTCGTGTTGCACGGCTCTAGTCCCCACGTGTTGCACGGCTCTAGTCCCCCAGCACGTGTTGCACGGCTCTAGTCCCCCCAGCACGTGTTGCACGGCTCTAGTCCCCCCAGCACGTGTTGCACGGCTCTAGTCCCCCCCAGCACGTGTTGCACGGCTCTAGTCCCCAGCACGTGTTGCACGGCTCTAGTCCCCCCCAGCACGTGTTGCACGGCTCTAGTCCCCCCAGCACGTGTTGCACGGCTCTAGTTCCCCCAGCACGTGTTGCACGGCTCTAGTCCCCCAGCACGTGTTGCACGGCTCTAGTCCCCCCAGCACGTGTTGCACGGCTCTAGTCCCCACGTGTTGCACGGCTCTAGTCCCCCAGCACGTGTTGCACGGCTCTAGTCCCCCCAGCACGTGTTGCACGGCTCTAGTCCCCCCAGCACGTGTTGCACGGCTCTAGTCCCCCCAGCACGTGTTGCACGGCTCTAGTCCCCCCAGCACGTGTTGCACGGCTCTAGTCCCCCCAGCACGTGTTGCACGGCTCTAGTCCCCCAGCACGTGTTGCACGGCTCTAGTCCCCCCAGCACGTGTTGCACGGCTCTAGTCCCCCCAGCACGTGTTGCACGGCTCTAGTCCCCCCAGCACGTGTTGCACGGCTCTAGTCCCCCCAGCACGTGTTGCACGGCTCTAGTCCCCCCAGCACGTGTTGCACGGCTCTAGTCCCCCAGCACGTGTTGCACGGCTCTAGTCCCCCCAGCACGTGTTGCACGGCTCTAGTCCCCCAGCACGTGTTGCACGGCTCTAGTCCCCCAGCACGTGTTGCACGGCTCTAGTCCCCCCAGCACGTGTTGCACGGCTCTAGTCCCCCCAGCACGTGTTGCACGGCTCTAGTCCCCCAGCACGTGTTGCACGGCTCTAGTCCCCCCCAGCACGTGTTGCACGGCTCTAGTCCCCCCAGCACGTGTTGCACGGCTCTAGTCCCCCCAGCACGTGTTGCACGGCTCTAGTCCCCACGTGTTGCACGGCTCTAGTCCCCCAGCACGTGTTGCACGGCTCTAGTCCCCCAGCACGTGTTGCACGGCTCTAGTCCCCCAGCACGTGTTGCACGGCTCTAGTCCCCCAGCACGTGTTGCACGGCTCTAGTCCCCCAGCACGTGTTGCACGGCTCTAGTCCCCCCAGCACGTGTTGCACGGCTCTAGTCCCCCAGCACGTGTTGCACGGCTCTAGTCCCCCAGCACGTGTTGCACGGCTCTAGTCCCCCCAGCACGTGTTGCACGGCTCTAGTCCCCTCGTGTTGCACGGCTCTAGTCCCCTCGTGTTGCACGGCTCTAGTCCCCTCGTGTTGCACGGCTCTAGTCCCCCCAGCACGTGTTGCACGGCTCTAGTCCCCCAGCACGTGTTGCACGGCTCTAGTCCCCCCAGCACGTGTTGCACGGCTCTAGTCCCCCTCGTGTTGCACGGCTCTAGTCCCCTCGTGTTGCACGGCTCTAGTCCCCTCGTGTTGCACGGCTCTAGTCCCCTCGTGTTGCACGGCTCTAGTCCCCCCAGCACGTGTTGCACGGCTCTAGTCCCCAGCACGTGTTGCACGGCTCTAGTCCCCCCAGCACGTGTTGCACGGCTCTAGTCCCTCGTGTTGCACGGCTCTAGTCCCCTCGTGTTGCACGGCTCTAGTCCCCTCGTGTTGCACGGCTCTAGTCCCCACGTGTTGCACGGCTCTAGTCCCCACGTGTTGCACGGCTCTAGTCCCCCCAGCACGTGTTGCACGGCTCTAGTCCCCCAGCACGTGTTGCACGGCTCTAGTCCCCCCCAGCACGTGTTGCACGGCTCTAGTCCCCCCAGCACGTGTTGCACGGCTCTAGTCCCCCCAGCACGTGTTGCACGGCTCTAGTCCCCCCAGCACGTGTTGCACGGCTCTAGCCCCCAGCACGTGTTGCACGGCTCTAGTCCCCCAGCACGTGTTGCACGGCTCTAGTCCCCCCAGCACGTGTTGCACGGCTCTAGTCCCCCAGCACGTGTTGCACGGCTCTAGTCCCCCCCAGCACGTGTTGCACGGCTCTAGTCCCCCCAGCACGTGTTGCACGGCTCTAGTCCCCCCAGCACGTGTTGCACGGCTCTAGTCCCCCAGCACGTGTTGCACGGCTCTAGTCCCCCCCAGCACGTGTTGCACGGCTCTAGTCCCCCAGCACGTGTTGCACGGCTCTAGTCCCCCCAGCACGTGTTGCACGGCTCTAGTCCCCCAGCACGTGTTGCACGGCTCTAGTCCCCCCAGCACGTGTTGCACGGCTCTAGTCCCCCCACGTGTTGCACGGCTCTAGTCCCCCCAGCACGTGTTGCACGGCTCTAGTCCCCCAGCACGTGTTGCACGGCTCTAGTCCCCCCAGCACGTGTTGCACGGCTCTAGTCCCCCCAGCACGTGTTGCACGGCTCTAGTCCCCCCAGCACGTGTTGCACGGCTCTAGTCCCCCCAGCACGTGTTGCACGGCTCTAGTCCCCCCAGCACGTGTTGCACGGCTCTAGTCCCCCAGCACGTGTTGCACGGCTCTAGTCCCCCCAGCACGTGTTGCACGGCTCTAGTCCCCCCAGCACGTGTTGCACGGCTCTAGTCCCCCCAGCACGTGTTGCACGGCTCTAGTCCCCCCAGCACGTGTTGCACGGCTCTAGTCCCCCCAGCACGTGTTGCACGGCTCTAGTCCCCCCAGCACGTGTTGCACGGCTCTAGTCCCCCCAGCACGTGTTGCACGGCTCTAGTCCCCCCAGCACGTGTTGCACGGCTCTAGTCCCCCCAGCACGTGTTGCACGGCTCTAGTCCCCCCCAGCACGTGTTGCACGGCTCTAGTCCCCCAGCACGTGTTGCACGGCTCTAGTCCCCCCGTGTTGCACGGCTCTAGTCCCCCAGCACGTGTTGCACGGCTCTAGTCCCCCCAGCACGTGTTGCACGGCTCTAGTCCCCCAGCACGTGTTGCACGGCTCTAGTCCCCCCAGCACGTGTTGCACGGCTCTAGTCCCCCAGCACGTGTTGCACGGCTCTAGTCCCCAGCACGTGTTGCACGGCTCTAGTCCCCCCAGCACGTGTTGCACGGCTCTAGTCCCCCCAGCACGTGTTGCACGGCTCTAGTCCCCTCGTGTTGCACGGCTCTAGTCCCCTCGTGTTGCACGGCTCTAGTCCCCTCGTGTTGCACGGCTCTAGTCCCCCCAGCACGTGTTGCACGGCTCTAATCCCCAGCACGTGTTGCACGGCTCTAGTCCCCCAGCACGTGTTGCACGGCTCTAGTCCCCTCGTGTTGCACGGCTCTAGTCCCCTCGTGTTGCACGGCTCTAGTCCCCTCGTGTTGCACGGCTCTAGTCCCCCTCGTGTTGCACGGCTCTAGTCCCCTCGTGTTGCACGGCTCTAGTCCCCTCGTGTTGCACGGCTCTAGTCCCCCCAGCACGTGTTGCACGGCGCTAGTCCCCCCAGCACGTGTTGCACGGCTCTAGTCCCCCCAGCACGTGTTGCACGGCTCTAGTCCCCCCCAGCACGTGTTGCACGGCTCTAGTCCCCCCAGCACGTGTTGCACGGCTCTTGTCCCCCCAGCACGTGTTGCACGGCTCTAGTCCCCCCAGCACGTGTTGCACGGCTCTAGTCCCCCCAGCACGTGTTGCACCGCTCTAGTCCCCCCAGCACGTGTTGCACGGCTCTAGTCCCCAGCACGTGTTGCACGGCTCTAGTCCCCCCAGCACGTGTTGCACGGCTCTAGTCCCCCCAGCACGTGTTGCACGGCTCTAGTCCCCCCAGCACGTGTTGCACGGCTCTAGTCCCCAGCACGTGTTGCACGGCTCTAGTCCCCCCAGCACGTGTTGCACGGCTCTAGTCCCCCAGCACGTGTTGCACGGCTCTAGTCCCCCCCAGCACGTGTTGCACGACTCTAGTCCCCCCCAGCACGTGTTGCACGGCTCTAGTCCCCCAGCACGTGTTGCACGGCTCTAGTCCCCCCAGCACGTGTTGCACGGCTCTAGTCCCCCAGCACGTGTTGCACGGCTCTAGTCCCCCAGCACGTGTTGCACGGCTCTAGTCCCCCAGCACGTGTTGCACGGCTCTAGTCCCCCCAGCACGTGTTGCACGGCTCTAGTCCCCCCAGCACGTGTTGCACGGCTCTAGTCCCCCAGCACGTGTTGCACGGCTCTAGTCCCCCCAGCACGTGTTGCACGGCTCTAGTCCCCTCGTGTTGCACGGCTCTAGTCCCCTCGTGTTGCACGGCTCTAGTCCCCCGTGTTGCACGGCTCTAGTCCCCCAGCACGTGTTGCACGGCTCTAGTCCCCCAGCACGTGTTGCACGGCTCTAGTCCCCCCAGCACGTGTTGCACGGCTCTAGTCCCCCAGCACGTGTTGCACGGCTCTAGTCCCCCAGCACGTGTTGCACGGCTCTAGTCCCCCCAGCACGTGTTGCACGGCTCTAGTCCCCCAGCACGTGTTGCACGGCTCTAGTCCCCCCAGCACGTGTTGCACGGCTCTAGCCCCCAGCACGTGTTGCACGGCTCTAGTCCCCCCAGCACGTGTTGCACGGCTCTAGTCCCCTCGTGTTGCACGGCTCTAGTCCCCCCAGCACGTGTTGCACGGCTCTAGTCCCCCAGCACGTGTTGCACGGCTCTAGTCCCCCCAGCACGTGTTGCACGGCTCTAGTCCCCCCAGCACGTGTTGCACGGCTCTAGTCCCCCCAGCACGTGTTGCACGGCTCTAGTCCCCCAGCACGTGTTGCACGGCTCTAGTCCCCCAGCACGTGTTGCACGGCTCTAGTCCCCCCAGCACGTGTTGCACGGCTCTAGTCCCCCCAGCACGTGTTGCACGGCTCTAGTCCCCCCAGCACGTGTTGCACGGCTCTAGTCCCCCCCAGCACGTGTTGCACGGCTCTAGTCCCCTCGTGTTGCACGGCTCTAGTCCCCCAGCACGTGTTGTACGTCTCTAGTCCCCCCAACACGTGTTGCACGGCTCTAGTCCCCCCCAACACGTGTTGCACGGCTCTAGTCCCGCCAGCACGTGTTGCACGGCTCTAGTCCCCAGCACGTGTTGCACGGCTCTAGTCCCCCAGCACGTGTTGCACGGCTCTAGTCCCCCCAGCACGTGTTGCACGGCTCTAGTCCCCCAAGCACGTGTTGCACGGCTCTAGTCCCCTCGTGTTGCACGGCTCTAGTCCCCTCGTGTTGCACGGCTCTAGTCCCCTCGTGTTGCACGGCTCTAGTCCCTCGTGTTGCACGGCGCTAGTCCCCCCAGCACGTGTTGCACGGCGCTAGTCCCCCAGCACGTGTTGCACGGCTCTAGTCCCCCCAGCACGTGTTGCACGGCTCTAGTCCCCCCAGCACGTGTTACACGGCTCTAGTCCCCCAGCACGTGTTGCACGGCTCTAGTCCCCCAGCACGTGTTGCACGGCTCTAGTCCCCCCCAGCACGTGTTGCACGGCTCTAGTCCCCCCAGCACGTGTTAC
>WNGS01000186.1:0-15883 GCA_020271785.1 Procambarus virginalis | reverse complement strand
CTGTATATATATATATATATATATATATATATATATATATATATATATATATATATATATATATATATATATATATATATATATATATATATATATATATATATATATATATATATATATATATTATATATATATGTCGTACCTAGTAGCCAGAACGCACTTCTCAGCCTATTATGCAAGGCCCGATTTGCCTAATAGGCCAAGTTTTCGTGAATTATTTTTTTTCGACTACCTAACCTACCTAACCTAACCTAACCTAACTTTTTCGGCTACCCAACCTAACCTATCTTTATAACCTATAAAGATAGGTTAGGTTAGGTTAGGTAAGGTTGGTTAGGTTCGGTCATATATCTACGTTATAAAAGGTGTGGTAGTAGATGGTACAATACAAGGTGTGACAGTAGATGGTACAATAAAAGGTGTGGCAGTAGATGGTACAATAAAAGGTGTGGTAGTAGATGGTACAATACAAGGTGTGGTAGTAGATGGTACAATAAAAGGTGTGGTAGTAGATGGTACAATAAAAGGTGTGGCAGTAGATGGTACAATACAAGGTGTAGGCAGTAGTATTAGAAGGCATCCATCTGTCTCAGGAGACTATAAAGTTGCGCTCTGGTTGTCGGTCGAGTGGCCTCTCCAGAGTGCCAAGCCAGGGTAGGTTGATACGGGGGGGAGAAGCTGTCACCCATGCAGCAGGTTCCCCCCCTCTCCACGGCGCCGTCAGTCAACAAGTAAGTGTTACAATACAAGGTTATCTTGAGATGATTTCGCGGGCTTAGTCTCCCGCGGCCCGGTCCTCCGCCAGGAAGCAGCCTGCTGACTAAAAAAAATTAGTAAAATACAAAGTGAGGCAGTAAATATTTCAATTCAAGGTGTAAATGTAACATTTACAATGCAATAAATGTTACAATAAGTGTGACAGTATTTCAATACAAGGTGTGGCCGTATTTCAATACAAGGCGTTACAGTGCTACAATACTAGTTGTGGAAGTGTTTCAAAACTAGGTGTGGCAATAAGTGTTTCAAAACAAGGTGTGGGAATAAGTTTTACAATACAATGAGCGACATTGTTACAATATAAGGTGTGGCAGTAAGTGGTACAACAAAAGGTGTAACAGTAAATATTATAATAAAAGATGTGGCAGTAAGTGCGACAGAATGAGTTACAATACAAGGATTGGCAGAAATTGTTACAGTACAAGGTGTGACAGTAAGTGTTTCAATATAAGGTTTGACAGTAAGTGTTACAATACAAGATGTGGCAGTAAGCTACAAAACAAGGTGTGTGGCAGAAAGTGTAACAATTTAATGTGGTGAAGTAAGTGTTACAATACAAGGTGTGACAGTAGGTATTACCGTAAATGTTGGCAGTTAGTTTTACAAAAAAGGTCTGGCAGTCACTGTTACAACAAAGGTGCTGCAGTAAATGTTGCAATAAAAATTGCAGTAACTGTTGCATCACAAGATGTGGCATTACACACAAGGTGCAACATTACAAGCAGTGACAGAAAGTATTATAATGCAAGGTGTTGCAATAAGCTTAAATTCAAGATATGGTAGAAAATACTACAATACAAGGTGTGACAGTGTTACATTTCAAAGTGTGGCAGTAAGTGTTACAAAATAAAATGTGGCAGCGAGTGTTAAAATACAAGATGAGGCAGTGTTAAAATATAAGGCATTGCACTAAGTGTTACAACATAAAGTGTAGCAGTAACAGTTGCAACACAAGAAATGGAAGTAAGTTTTAAAACTCAAGGTGTGGCAGTAGGTGTTTCAATACAAAGTGTTGCAGTGTTACAATACAAGGTGTGGCAGTAAGTGTAACAATACAAGGTGTGGCTGTGTAACATTACAAGTGTGACAATAATTTTAACAATACATGGTGTGGCAAGAAGTGTTACAACATAAGGTGTGGCAGGAGGTTTTACAATATAAGGTGTGGCAGGAAGTGTTAAAATTAAAGGTGTGGCAGAGTAACAATACAAGGTGTGGCAGAGTAACAATACAAGGTGTGGCAGTAAGTGTTACAATACAAGGTATGGCAATAAGTGTTTGAATACAAGTGCGGCAGTGTTACAATATAAGGCGTTGCACTAAGCGTTACAATATAAGGTGTAGCAGTAAGTTTTCTAACACAAAGTGTGACAGGAAGTGTTACATTACAAGGTGTGGCAGTAATACGATATCAAGTGAGGAGTGGCGATCTACGGACTTTCACTCCAACTCCAAGGCATTAAGTGAGTCAAAGATAACGCCATCTGTTGGTGGAAGTGTTGCGTTTGAGAAAGGCTCCTGTTTCATACTTCTGTTAGGAGGTGAGGTCGATGGTGATATCCACTGGTGAGTGACGTAATGATATCAACGCCATCTAGATTGTGCATCCGATTACATTTCACAGTTCCACGGTGAGAGGTTACCATCCAATATTCTCCTTGTATACTTTCTGTCAGGCTAATGACTTTTATGTCCACAGAGGAGACGTGAACCGGATACCAGCTCTAGGAGGCCGTAACAGGCAGTGTAACAACACAAGGTGTGGCTGGAAGTGTTACAACATAATGTGTGTGTGACAATGATACAGTACACGGTGTGGCAGTGTTACAATACAATGTGAGGCAGTGCTTCAATACAATAAGGGTAATAGTACCTCCTCAAGGTGTGACAATGCTACAATACAAGGTAAAACAGTGTTACAACGCAAGGTGTGGCAGTAAGTGTAACAATAAAAGGAGTGACAGTAAGCATAATAATAAAAGATCTGGCAGTTATTATTACAAAACAAGGTGAGGCAGTCATTGTTACATTAAAGGTGTGGCGGTAAGTGTTACAATAAAACATAGATTCAGTAACTGTTACATTACAAGGTGTGGAAGTATTCAATACATGGTGTTGCAGTATTACAATACAAGGTGTAGCTGTAAGCGTTGCAATACAAGGTGTAGCAGTAAGCGTTGCAATACAAGGTGTAGCAGTAAATGTTACAATACAAGGTTCGGCATGTTTCATTACAAGATTTGACAGTGTTTAAATACAAGATATATTCAACTTTGTTGTTTGTTGGTTGGAGTATTGGAGATGGCTCTTACTTAGGACTGTAGAGATCACACTAGAGCTTCACAGGACTTTATTGAGAGGAGATAATAATATAGGTCCAACACAACTGAGGTTCTACGTACTCTAGTCCTAGCTAAGTACTGGTGCCGTCCACTTTAGCAGGCACCCACCGGCTCTATGGTGTGTGACGTCAGAGGCCTACCGCCTCTGTGATTGGCTATACTCCAACCTAAAATTTGGAGACTGACACCTCTCGGACACGCTACCAAGTCGACGTCCCTTGTCGACAAATCTCTGGCTTTCTAATTCATTGATTCTGAAGGACCTCGGTGTCTTGCTTAATGTCTTACAATGTAAAAGACCAGATAACACAATAAATGACAGGACAGGTGTGCGTTTATACTGACACAGCTTGGCATGTTCACATAAAAATTATAACATAGTCTTACTCAGCGAAACATCTTGTGACAAAAGGTGATGGTAACAATGCTTAATTAGAACAAGATCATGAAGAACATATGCATGTCTAATCATCAGGTATGAACAATACATACTCAGAAAATATTGTGTAAAAAAAATTATCCACATCTTGTGTCAATGACATGTGCTTGGAAATAATACAAGACACTCATCTGAAACTAAATGGATCACGAGCATAAGCTAACAACTACAATGAATTTATATTTCAAGAAAGTAAACAAATATGTACACTATAAAATATTTACAAGGACTGGACCGAGAAGGCTAACATCTTGGTGATAGCAGTCAGTCAGTCAACTCTGGGGTGACAGGAGCTATTCCTTGTCAGGAATCCCAGACCTTAATGTGGTTGCTACAACACTAAGAAAGCTCTTGAAGACATTAACTGTAACAATACAAATGGCACAGTAGACTTCACACTGGCATATGATTAAGAAACAAAACAAATTTGAACAAAATAAATACATTGCAAAAGTAAATGCTTTTCTCGACAATAATAGGACACGAGGTAGAAGTACTGGGAAGCAAGGCAACAAAGAAGAGAACTCATTCGTCCAGGACTCTATAGTGTTCTGGTTTGGCGAAACAGAAACAGAAGGATGACTGCACTTAATTACACATTTTGCCAATGTTAACACCTAGTTCAAGAGCACTATACAACTCTGGCTCTGACTGAAGGTCAGGAACATATGAAACTGCATATGTCAGACTCTCAACTGGGTTGTTAATCTCGTTAGCATCTAGACAGTGGACTTGGGGTGAGTGCACAGTAGAGACTAAAGGTTTAGATCTAAGATTATAGTTGCTGGCATGAGGAAGCATTATGTCAACTGGTCTGTCAACCACAGTAGGTGGTGTCCCAATAGAAGAATCTGTCTGGGTAACTTCATTACCATCTGCATCAGTCTCATCACCAGTCATTTTAGCCAACTTCATGTGGTCTAAGTGTTCATTTATATACTCTTCCTGATAACAGATTCTTAAGTTTGTACTTGTTACTCTTGATTAGATCTATTACCTTATATGGACCCAAAAATTTCTTAGTTATCTTGAACACAGGGCCAGACCTGTGTTGGTCAAGTTCCATTATTACAGATGTGACAGTTATCTTACTGGGCTTAACTTGTGCATTTCTTGCTCGAGTAAACTCTGCTGTTGCATTAGACAAATGTTCTTGTATTTTCTTGAAAACTAGTTGCATATGTCTACGCTTTACTTGATCATAATCATCTGAGTTATACAAAGGAACACTGAGTGCACTATTCAATTCATTAGGAAGGATCTTATCTGTGCCATAAAGAATAGCATGAAGGGTTTCTCCTGTTGAGGCATTAATTGAAAATATTATGGCACACTGTACTATGGGAACGAATTGATCCAAATTACTATTATCAAAATTCAAAGTGACTCTCTAAGCATCTAACACTTTCCTGTTAGTTCGCTCTGCTAACCCGTTACTTACTGTATGATATGGCATAATATATATTTTTTAATGTTTAATAAATTACACAAACTATTCAATATACTATTACTGAACTCAGGACCATTGTCTGAAAGGATAACTTTAGGCATACTGTATCTGCAAATTATATGATCATGGATTGCACTGACTATGGTTTCAGCTGTTTTGTTCTGGATAGGAACTAATTTACAATAACGGGAAAAGTTATCAACCATTACGATCAAGTGTTTGTTCCCCTTTTCTGTGTCTGCAAAATTTGTCTACAAATCCATTGATACTCGTTCCTATGGTGCTTTAGTCGCTCGGTACACATGAATAGGGCTTGGTTCCATGACTTGTCTCTTATGCTGTAAACAGATTAAACATCTATAAACATAATAGGCAATCTTTTTAGCCATTTTGAGCATGGCTAGCAGGAGCATCATTGATAATCTTTAACACATTTGGTACTAATAGTGATGTCAGACTAACATCAGATGTTAGTTAATGTCAGCTGTCAGATGTCAGACTGTCAGACTAACTGACAGCACTTCCTTGGGGGGGTCTTTAGCTTCACTATTCTACACAGTAAATTGTCTATCAACACTAACTCTTTCAATGGTACTGAGGGTTATCGAATCAGACGAGAATCTTGCTTAGTCAAAAACATAATGACCATAATGACAGGTGCCCTTATAGGGTATTGTCTCTGTTCTGTCTCAACTTCTGTAGTGTCTAATGCTGGGTAATTTACATGAATTGCAGCTATGTGTCAAGAAAAAGCATGAGCTACAACATTTTGTTTTCCTGGGATATAACCAAATGTTGGGTTGAACTCTTGAATAGTGAGCAAATATCTAGTAAACCTTCCCACGTGATTCTTATTCTTAAACAAAGGAATTAATGGTTGATGATCTGTAAGAACATGGAAAGGATAATTATAAATTGTATCCCTGAAATGTTTCAGTGTCCACACAACTGCTAAAGCTTCACGCTCAGTTACCCTATAATTTTTCTCTTCTTTAGATATTTCATGGCTAGCATAAGCTATTGCGTGATCTCTGTGACCTTCGGTTTGAAGTAATGCAGCACCCAAACCTACATCACTAGCATCTGTGACTAACATGAAAGATTTAGAAAAATCTGGGTACTTAAGGACGGGTGCAGTGATCAGTGCTGCTTTGAGTTTATTGAATGACTCTTATTGAGCTTCTTCCCAAACAAAAGGTTCATCTTTTCTTTGCAACTTGTAAAGTTGGGCTGCTATGACAGAGAAACCCCAGCAATAAATGAACGATTAAATCCAACAAGATCTGTGAACGGTCTTACGGCTTTTGCATTACATGGCATTGGAAAGTCACGGACAGCAATAATTTTGTATTCATTCAAGGTATTTCCTGAAGGGGTAACTGTATGACCTAAGAAGTTAATCTTCTTTAAAAATTAGCACTTTGAGAGTTTTATTTTTTTTTTAATTTGCTGTCGCTACTTTTGCAAGTACTTTCTCAAGGTTCTGGAAGTGAGTCTGAACATCTTGCATTATTATTATGAGATCATCAAGGTAAACTCGAAGAGTACTACCTATCAACCTATGAAATTGGTTTGTCATGAGCCTAGAAAAGGTTATTAGGCTGCTCTGCAAACCAAATGGCATTCTCTTTAAATGAAAATGACCATTAGGAATACTAAAGGCTTTCACCTGTTTACGTTCCTCATCAAATGGGATTTGCCAGAATCCTTGCAACAAATCTAAAGTTGAGAATACCTTGTTTCAACCTATGTTTTACAACAAATCATTTAGGACGCAGTGGGAAACAGTCAGGTTTAGTTACTCTGTTATGCTTCTGATAGTCGTTTCTGGTCTCTATGTCCCATCTCGTTTTAGAACGATAATCAATGGAGTATTCCTTGGTGAATTATTTTGCTATATTACATCATCCTGTAACATTTCCTCTATAAGTCTATCAGTTTCTGCTCTCTGAGAATGTAGTAAACAATAAGCTGGTACATAAATTGGTCTAGTTCCTGGCACAGGAGGAATTTTATGAGTAATAAGAGATGTAAGATCAAACGTTTCGCCGGTAAAGTTACTGTTAAAATAAAGTTACTGTTAAAGTAAAGTTAAAGCTGCGCTATTCTTGTTCAAAATTTCCTAAAAGTTGAACCATGGAGTCAGGGGAAATCAGTAGGATTGAGGTGTTGCACTTGCGCCTCTGGCTGAGATCCACATTCTCCTTGTGTGAGTGCACATACACCATGCTCAACGGAGACATCATCCACCACTCGCACCATTAACCAGTAATGGGCAAAATCTACAACGTGAGTGCCAGATAGGAGATGGATGTTGGCACTGCTAGTGTTTACAACGTACAATGTAACGGTACCATCCTGCACTACATGAGAGGAAGGTTCAACATATGTACACGTTTCACTGTTTGCAATGATATCCGATAACTCGTGCACTCCCTCAGTCTTAACTCTAACTCTTGTGAGCGAGTGAGAGTGCAGCACAGTTACAGCAGCCGTAGAACCACTGACCTCAGAGATGGAAGCCGCAAGGCGAGCATGACAATGATTATCCGTTAGGGCGTCCCCCGTCCAGAAAGTCTCCATACTCACTTCTTGAGCAACCACACAACTACGATGCTTCAATTAAATGCCTGTTTTTTCGGGTATGTTACTGTGACATGGGCCTGACAAACCAATGCTGGCAAGTCGGCTGTCAACAAATAAACATAATCTTCCTGATGGTTGAACTCATGATCCATTCTATACATACTACACAATGGAATGACATTGTCTTTAATACTAATGTTCCAACGATGGGGAAACAATGCAATATTTTCATCAATCATGGTGTACAACCCTAGTAATATGTCACCAGGAAAGTTGATACTGTTCACAACTAGGCATGTTATAGAAAGCATGATGTCCTTTAACTTGAGTGGATGGTTTATTTTCCCCTTGACTGTTACTTTATTCCCAGAAACATCACTCAGAAAAGTCATTGGTGACTCACTCACTGTAACAGAGTGCTTACTTGCAATATTTCTAAGAGCTGAAGTCTTGACAATATTTATTTTGGCACCTGTATCTACGAAGACCATGGACAGAGCCGATACTAGAGGACTATCACTAAAAACTGTACAATTTACTGTTTGTAACTTACGTTGCTTAGGGTGTCTGTGTCTGGTCTGGGTCAAATTCACTTGGGCTTCGTCAACATCTACAACTGGTCTTTTGTTAGTGTCCTCCACTGTCTAGTGTCCAAATCTGTTTTGGGCAGCTACTGAATAAACAGGGAGGGGCACAAGTACTGGCTACCTTGATTGGGTTTGAAGGTTGCTTTCAGATTCTCCAGACGATGTGGTGTGAACAGTCTGAGCTCTTGGGTTCTGTGACATGGTATTGTAGTTGGAGTGATTATTAAAATTACGGGAATACTGTTACTGTCTTGAATGCTGCGTGCCCTGCCAAGTCTGACCATGGGGACCACAAACTGGGGGCGACCTTTATCGAGCTCTACAATCTGTTGTGTGGTGGCCAAGTTGTTTATGGTACTTGCATTATGGAAATGTTGAGTTATTGGATTGACAAGGATAAGGATAAAATTGTCTAGGAGGTGATGACAGAGGTGCGGACCAGCAGTCCTTTGCTAAGTGGTTTGATTTTCTGCAGTGCCAACACGCGGCAGTGGTTGGACTTGGACTGTTGTGTCTAGGCAATTTATGAGGAGGAGAATTTGACTGTGGGTTACAACCATTGGAGTGATTATGTGAACTTGATGCTGTATTATATATGCCGTTTTTTATGATGCTGTATTATTGATGCTGAATTATTAGGCTTGCACTAAATGTTGTGCGGCTAATGACTAATACTTGATTGTGAATATATAATTCATGATATTGTTTTGCTGTCCATGTCAGAAGGAATGTATACACTGTAACACCGTGTTCACTGTACCACCATGTACACATATCTTGCGATGGAGGGATGTTATGACCTCGCATACACCATTAGGATCATGGTATGACTGGTATATGCTGATATCATACCTTATGGTGATACAAGGCCGTATAGCCTAGTATTCACTAATATGTTGCATATAAATTATCTATTCTTGGCAATGCTTAATGTGTATCCGGTATTGCTTTCATTATGTCTGATGCATATATGTGTGACAGTAATATTGCTATATGAATACTATATGTATTTACAGATACATTCTGCATTAGAAGTTAGAGCAGTAGGCTAATGAGGTATGGCAATATTCACCACACTGATGAATATTGCCATACCTCCATGTATAACAGGGTTTTGAGATTGTTGTATATATGATATTTCATTTGTAGTGATTTATAAATATGTATTAATTCACAATGTCTAATAGAACTGAGTGGCAGTTTGACCTGGCAAGTTCTTTGAATCCTTCCTTAACTGCCTAACTATCTCTAGCCCCTCTCCCTTTGCTAACCGGTCGGAGTCAGCAGTACAAAGTCCTGAAGATAGAAATTCTCTCTGTATATTTTGGCATATGATTATGTGTTCTCTTGTATGTTTATATATTGCTCTTATGTTATACCAAGAGTTGTACTTTGTGATACTTAATTAGTTCGGTGAATGTTCAAGGATTTATTTACTTGTAAATGTCTTTTTCTGTGGTTATAATTTTTGAAAGAGTACTGATGGTTTACTTGCAATGTAATACAGTGCCTATCGCGGCTCGGCGCCCGTCGCCAGCTTATTGTTCTCTGGCTTATCAGCAGGGGCAGGTGCACTTGATCTTGCTCATGTTTGTGGCCGATATTTTCGGTCTAAGGACCTTGTAAGCTTCTGGGAAGTAATGTAACCATGTTTATGTGTGATAGATCGTAACTACCGGTGTACACCATTTTTGTGGAACAGTAGGTATTTTTATATGGCATATATGTGGTGGGTATCTGAGGACCTTAACTGATTATTATGTATCCTGATTGATACCGGTTCCTCACCCACTAATTGATTATTGTGGCACCACCATCCTGTATCCATAATATTGTAGCATGCTAGAATTAGTGTACCATAGTATTAGGATTGGAGCCAAGTGACAGCTAGTTCATAGGGTGTGCAATTGATGTGTGCATACTCGGGACAGAAGAGCCTCCAATAGCAACAGGTGGACCCATTGTGCGATAAACACCATTAATACATTCGATATAACAAACACAGTCACTGAGAAGGGTGTCGACGAAATACATGCAGACTTTGTTATGCAAGCCTCTTGGAAATCTCCACCAGCAAACTTTAAGATTATAGTTATTGACGGAAAAAAGACCCAGACAAATTCTCATCTGCTACGTAACATTGCACAGATGCATATAAAGCAAATTTGGCATCAGACAGCTTCACTTACTTCACAGATGGATCAGTAGACCAGCAGGGACAAGAAACCGGAGCACAGGAATGCAGGAAACTCTGTAGATAGTAGGAGGCTCTCAAATGGGTGTTCGACTTCACAGAGATGCTAGCCATTCAAAAGGCTTTAGAACATGCTCTTGCTGAACACCAACAACATGTTATCATACATACAGATTCGAGAACCGCCATTGAAACCTTGCAACAAGAACACACATGTGATAACATACATCTGATCACAAATGTCATATCATTAATGCAAACACTCAAACGGCAAGGCCGACGGGGACTTATCAACTGGGTGCTAAGTCATGTGGGAATAATAGGAAATTACATTGCAGAGGAAACTGCAAAACTTGCAACTAAGAGAAGAAATGTAGACATTTACATACCACAGAGTCTATCACAGATTAAGAAAGTAATTAGAAACAGAGCAGTGCAAAAGATGTACATTGACCACACCACAGCAGTTGCAACATCAGGATCTGCGGGTTAGTATAAGAATTCAACCAACTACGAACCACTTAGTTTGATGAAAGGGAGCAGTAGAGCAACAGAAGTACACTTACATCGCATCAGGCTTGGATACCCATGTGCATGGGAAATAGGCTTAAAGGTTCCGGAAGATGAGAGGAAATGTCAGCACTGTGGAGAAATGCCAGACAGACCACTGGAACATTATCTAACACAGTGCACAGTTACAAACCCATTAAGATTTCAACTTAGATTCAATAGAGCAGAAAAAGTTGTTAAACACACATGGCAAAATCTTACTGAAGCGACCATACGAGTCATAAATACTCATACTCCGCCCAAGTAAAACAGAAACAAGCAACACTTAGTGGGCCACCCAGAGGCTTAGGGCCCGCGCAGGAATATCCATGAAAAACAAAAGATGTGTGAATGATAATGATTCCGAAGAGCTTTGATTGAAGCTAAATTATATACTTTGGGAGCAGCAGTTGTATAAAGCTATTTACCTATGTTACAGTGTCTTGCCTAGATATGCCCCAGTAAACCGGTAAATTTTGGTTACTTTTACTTAACCCTAGACAATAGTACTGAAGACCAGGTGGCATTATTGAGATTTTGACCAGGACAGTGTTTCCAGTGATGCTGTGAAGCATAAAGACACGACAGGAGTTTACCTCGTAGCTGGTAAAGAAGGCACAGGGACTACAAACCCGGGCACCGCCGTGATCGAGGCCGAAGAAGAACCACCCCAGCAAGGCCTAGAACGATCCCAGCCACTTGAAGAGCTTGGGCCGAACGAGCCCCAGGAGGTGGACGTTCGAGCCCCGCACCTATGGGTTCCAGACATAGATTGTCACAGCCCCCTTTAACCCCCCTTCACAGCCCCCTTTAACCCGAGGCAGACTTCCTTCATGACCCAGCAGAAGGAAGGAAAATAATAATTATTAATTACAACAATTATTATTATAATAATTATTATAATAATATAATTATTTATTAATTATTACTATTCCTTCACTACAATAACCACATTTACTACACAGTACCATCACTACAATAACCACATTTACTACACACTACCATCACTACAATAACCACATACACTACACACTACCATCACTACAATAACCACATACACTACACACTACCATCACTACAATAACCACATACACTACACACTACCTTCACTACAATAACCACATACACTACACACTACCTTCACTACAATAACCACATACACTACACACTACCATCACTACAATAACCACATACACTACACACTACCTTCACTACAATAACCACATACACTACACACTACCTTCACTACAATAACCACATACACTACACACTACCATCACTACAATAACCACATACACTACACACTACCTTCACTACAATAACCACATACACTACACACTACCTTCACTACAATAACCACATACACTACACACTACCTTCACTACAATAACCACATACACTACACACTACCATCACTACAATAACCACATACACTACACACTACCATCACTACAATAACCACATACACTACACACTACCTTCACTACAATAACCACATACACTACACACTACCATCACTACAATAACCACATACACTACACACTACCATCACTACAATAACCACATACACTACACACTACCTTCACTACAATAACCACATACACTACACACTACCATCACTACAATAACCACATACACTACACACTACCTTCACTACAATAACCACATACACTACACACTACCATCACTACAATAACCACATACACTACACACTACCATCACTACAATAACCACATACACTACACACTACCTTCACTACAATAACCACATACACTACACACTACCATCACTACAATAACCACACACTACACACTACCATCACTACAATAACCACATACACTACACACTACCATCACTACAATAACCACATACACTACACACTACCATCACTACAATAACCACATACACTACACACTACCTCACTACAATAACCACATACACTACACACTCCTTATTACAATTACCACATACTACTCACTCTTCATATTGTAAACTACACTACTTCACAGTAATACTACAAATAATAATATATGTCATATGTTGTTGTTCAAGATTTGCTACCTGGAACAAAAAGTTTCAAGTAGCACGGGCTATGGTGAGCCCGTAGTGGTATATGTCATAATTTGTAAGACTATAAGAAAAAAATATATAAATAAATATAAATTTAAATAAAAAAAAGTTTAAGGTACTTAAATTTTTTATGGGATTTTATTATTTTGTATTTTTTTTTTTTTTTTTTTTGAGAGAGAGAGAAGAGACTCACTGAGAGTGGGTGGCGCGGGAGGGAAGGGTCTGGACCTCCTTGCCACACACCTTGGCCATCCAGTATGCCTGGGTTCGCTCCTTGCTGCGTCGGCGCTGGCTCTTGGTCTTTCGAAGAGCATGCCTCACGAGCTGGCGCTGGGCATCGCCAACGGTGAACACCTCATAGCGGCGGTCCATGATGGCTACTGTGGTCACAACACTGTTTATGCCGGAGACAGCGATAGAGATTCCTCGGGGTGGGACGCGATCTTCAGATCAAAGAATACGAAGCGGTCACTCTATCAACTGTACTATAGGCGTCCCACATATATATGTGTTTGGAACTTATATATATACCTATAAATGTGGCTCGTCAGGCTAATCTTGGTGTCTTTTTTTGTCCATTATCCAATTGTGTTCTTAATCTTTCTTAATATGAGGGATGCTAAAGCTCGGGGATGAGTCTTTTGCACTTGTTTTTGTTGCTTTTATTGTTGAACATAATTAAATTTCTTGTAAGTAAATAATTATTACTAAGAAAAGCTAGGTCCAGCACTTTATGTCACGTCCACTGGCCTTGTACTGGTCGTGATATTACTGTACTGTTCTGAGGTTAACATTCTTGGTCGAATGTGCCCTTAATGTCCAAGTAAATAATGTAATCGCTGTCATCACTCGGCTCAGCCCTGGTATGTTGGTCCACAACATTTGTATACTGTATAGGTACGCTGGGGGAACACGCTGTAGAGTTTCTGCAGGATTAAATCATATACCAGAGGATCTGACACTACGTCGAGTTCTACTTTAGATTTAAGCAAGAAGGCATCCCATGCGAACGATGGGGAGCGAAATGTGATGGAAAATGTCCAATTTATAGAGAGGTTGATTGGTTGGTTGGATTCATAGTTATATGAATGGATTGTTAACTCTGTCTGTCTGTCTGTCTGCTACTGCTGTTCTGGTAGAACCCTCTTCTCTCATCTATGCATGTAATTCCACTTCATCCCTTCACATACTTGGGAGATAGCTAAAGCTATCTCCCTCAAACACACAATTCTCTTTGTTCTTGTTCCACATACTCTATGCTTCTGTAATGTATCGCACACACACACACCCTAAAAGCTCCACCTCCTCCAAATGCTAATCTCTCTGACAAAATATTGAGGGGCGGAGCTTAAACTTTCTACTCCCCTTTCCCTCAGGAGGGGGGCAACCCTCTCCACATAGGAGACCAGACACAATTGGCTCACACCACCAGGAGGAGGAGCCTATAACTTTCACTGTTTTCATTGGACAACACTCACCTGTACCTCACCCCAAACATGGCAGGTAATTTTGTAGACTTTTTCACTTTTTAATTTCTTACAATTTTTTTACCTTATCTACTATTAATATACATACTCCTCTACCCTCACCCACACCCCTTCTACCCCAACCCCCCCCCCCCCACCCCTCACACACTCCCAGTACTCTCTCCAAGTCATCAGGGACGGAGCTTATACCCTTCCTTCACTTACCTAACGAAGTAGACCCTGCGCTAATTTACTACCTGGAAACTAGTGCAACTCTTCTTGCACCAGGTGCCACGTGGTCTGTAGTTACCAAGCGTGTAATGGAACAATATCTGCCTTCTTTCATAAGGAGAGCAAAATTCCTTGAGCTAGGCAGAGATGGAAGAGGCATGTGAGAGGTGTAGCCAACAGATCAGCACAGCTGAGTAGAAGTCATGGACTGACCTAATCTGGCCCCACAGCTTTGCCTGTGTCTAGCGTTTTAAGGAGATGGAGAACTTCAGCCTGCTGTATAATCAATTCAATCATCTTAGTCACAGTGCATGTAACAAGATGTGGAGGCTGAAGTTCAGGATCAGGGACCTATATCTTGGCAGCAAAGTGGGTTGCCATTAGATCAGCCTTCTCCTGATTGCTGGTTGCAACAGTTTCATCCTCCCGGTTTAGAGGCAGGATTGTGTGCTCAGATGAATATGCCTGCCGATCTTTATATAACTCTTTCACCAGTATACGACTGGTGAAAGAGTTTGCTTGGCTGTTCAAGTCCCCCTTGAGCAAGACATTACAACCAGTTGCGTCAAGATCTGAGCGAAATGCTGGCAAGTTCTCACAGTCCGAAAGCCTGATAGTTCGGATAGATGTTTCACCTCGATCTGTTGGGATAACCAGTGTAGTAAACACAGCCTGGTGGTCTGAAGAACCAACATATCCCGTAGGTCTGCAGTGAACTTTGCTTGCAGGAAGGTGAGATACGACAGGGTCGAGGAACGAGCTTGATATGTGGTTGGAAGGTCACCCAATTTTCGAAGTTGAAGACTGCTAAGAGTTCATAAACATCCCCCTGTATGAGGTACTGGCTGAGGTCACTGTCCAGACTTGTAATCCTGTGGTCCCGAGTTCGATCCCGGGCGCCGGGGAGAAACAATGGGCAGAGTTTCTTTCACCCTATGCCCCTGTTACCTAGCAGTAAAATAGGTACCTGGGTGTTAGTCAGCTGTCACGGGCTGCTTCCTGGGGGTGGAGGCCTGGTCGAGGAACGGGCCGCGGGACACTAAAGCCCCGAAATCATCTCAAGATAACCTCAAGATAACTGAACCGACAATTATAATGTGCTGACATTAGCAGGGAGTTTAGGTTGTCCATCAGGAAGTTGACTGGGGGAAGCACCCTGCTATTGAGGTCTGTACATTACACATATGAGTAT
>WNGS01000185.1:0-13042 GCA_020271785.1 Procambarus virginalis | reverse complement strand
AAAAAAAAAAAAAAAAAAAAAAAAAAAAAAAGAGCGAGAGGTTGGCATGTTGTGACACGGCCTCCCAGCGTTGAGGCGTGTCGCCACACACATAGAGTTAGAGCTGGTTTCTTGCCTCACACAAGGGAACTCACGGGGACTCCTTCTGTGGAGTGGTGATAGCCTCTGTGGTAAACTCCTGAAGTTTCACATACGGTGAGCGGAAGTCTACTCGGAAGGACTCGGTTTACACGAGATTAGGGGTGTAACTATTGCTTGCAATACAATGCTCTTGTCGGTGAAAATGATCAGGAATGAATAAAATATGTAGTATGTACTGTAGTATGTTGCATGTTGCACGCACACACACTAACTCCACTCTGCATTTGAAGGTAAATTGTTTTTGATTACTAATAAAACGCAAGGAATTAGATAGTGTACCACTCAAATGATTTGGATGTGTGAAAATGGAGTGTGACAGGAACAATATTTTCTAACGTGTACAATGGTCTCAGTGACCAACCAGTACCCCAGCAAGTGACACTTGTTACTGTAGCTTCCTCCTGGTTGAAGGAATGTCTATGTACACACACACACACCACAGGGGCCAGGTAGCCTGGTGGATTGCGCGCAGGACTTGTAATTCTGTGGCGCGGGTTCGATTCCCGCACCCGGCAGAGAAACAAATGGGCAAAGTTTCTTTCACCCCGAATGCCCCTGTTACCTAGCAGTAAATAGGTACCTGGGAGTTAGTCAGCTGTCACGGGCTGCTTCCTGGGGTGTGGTGTGTATGTGTGTGGTGTGGGAAAAAAAAAAGTAGTTAGTGTAGTTAGTAAACAGTTGATTGACAGTTGAGAGGCGGGCCGAAAGAGCAAAGCTCAACCCCCGTAAAATACAACTAAGCGAATACAACTAAGTGAATACACACACACAACACACACACACACACACACACAATGCACTAGGTGAGTACACACACACACAGGGGGCCTCGCAGCTGAGTGGACAACGCTCTGGGGTTGTAGTCCTAAGGGCCCGGGTTCCATCCCCGGAAGAGGCAGGAACAAATGGACTGATTATTTATGGTCTGACGCCTGAACGCATTTCGTAATTCTTATTACATTTTCAAAGACTTAGTTTACAGATAAAAATTCATCGTACTTATATTCGTTTGGGTGAGGTGATATGGCACAAAAGTTTTTGTTGAGGTGACAAAACACAAGACAGAACACGAAACAATGGGTATATATTGAGTATGAAAACATAAGAATGGAAATAAATTCAGAAGGCCTATTGGCCCATACCTCCTCTTGCTGCTTCTATTTTGGTTCGGGTCTTCAAGTGGGTAGAATATAGTTGTGCATTAATTGGCTGTTGATTTCTGGTAATGACTTTTTGATGTGTAGTGCCTCGCTGATGTCAAGCCGCCTGCTATCGCTGTATCTATCGATGATTTCTGTGTTGTCTGTTAAAATTTCTCTGGTGATGGTCTGGTTGTGGGAAGAGATTATATGTTCCTTGATGGAGCCCTGTTGCTTATGCATTGTTAATTGTCTGGAAAGAGACGTTGTTATCTTGCCTCTATCCAAGCGATTCTTTGATGAATTGATTTAAAAGACTGTTGTTGTTGTTGTTGCAGGACCACATATCCACTACAGCCGGTTGGGGTCCGGCTCATTCTCCAGCCTCCCTGATACAATCAATCACCAGCCTCCCCTGATACAATCAATCCCCAGTCTCCCTGTCCCCCACCCGTCTCCCCCAATACAGTCCCTCCCGCTACCATGTTGATAACATCAAGGTGGGTATGAGTGAGATGCATGATATCTTGTTCAAGGCACACACCCCACTCTCCCCATGCCCACCCACACGCCTCCTCCCCCACCCTCACCCTCTCCCAACGCATCACCCCACGCCTCTTCCTCACCCGTCCCATCCCACGCCTCCTCCCCCACATCGCCCCCACCTCTCTCCCCCGTATATTCTACCCTCCCCCCCCCTCCTCATGCCTTCCACCCTACGCTCTCCCACCCACCAACGTTCCTATACCTTCTCTCCCCACGCCTCTTACACCCATGCCTCACCCCATCGACGCCCCTCCCCGTCCTCTTATACACGCCCGCACGCCCACATATTCACATATAATTCACCAACACGAAATCGGCAAATTTGATCAGGGAGATTGCATTTCACGAGAATAAATTCCAGTCTGTCCTTCATGGGTTCTCCAGGCCAGTAGGTTACAAGTGTCCGCTCCACCAATCACGGCGTTTGTTGATGTCCGGTTAGCCAAGAACACCTTTGTTGATCTGAGAATAGCCAATCAGAGTGTTTCCTTATTTCTATTGAGTATTTGCGAAACTTTTGTAAATCAGTGTATTTCTACTGCGCCTTCTTGCAAGATTATTTTACAGAAATGATAGTTAAGCATATTTTTAAAACATGAATCTAGTTTGTATCTTGTTGTATAATAGTTATACTTCGATATATAACTTTTTTGTGCTAGCACTTCTTTACACTTTAGCTGTGGTCACGACAGCACGCACGCACGCACGCACACTCACCCATCCACACACACATCCACATACAATTACTTTTATCACAACAACTAGGTGAGTACACACACACACACACACTCCTGTTGATTGACGGTTGAGAGGCAGGACCAAAGAGCCAGAGCTCAACCCCGCAAACACAACTAGGCGAATACAACTAGGTGAGTACACACACACACACACACACACACACACACACCACACACACACACCACACACACACACACACACAACACACACACACACACACTCCCAAGGGGGCCTGGTAGCCTGGTTGATAGGGAGCAGAACTCTTAATTCTGTGGCGCGGGTTCCATTCCCGCACCCGGCAGAACAAATGGGCAAAGTTTCTTTCACCCTGAATGCCCCTGTTACCTAGCAGTAAACAGGTACCTGGGAGTTAGTCAGCTGTCACGGGCTGCTTCCTGGGGTGTGTGTGTGTGTGTGGATTGGGGAAAAAATGCAGTTAGTAAACAGTTGATTGACAATTGAGAGGCGGGCCGAAAGAGCAAAGCTCAACCCCTGCAAACACAACTAGGTGAGTACGAGGACACTGGTATCTAAGCTTGAGGCGCAGTACCTGAAGAGGAGATATCACAGTGGGCTGCGCCGGCTTGTGTGTGTCTGCCATTGAAGGCTTTGCAAGACCACCAACTTCATATTATGTCACCGTGCTGTGTGGCTGGCGATGAAGCTGTTGCTACCTTACTGGTGCAGCTGATGATGCTGTGACAGGCAGAGGAGGAGAGAGTAGCTGCAGGTGTTCCTGTCCTCTGTTACTAGTCCCTCAAGAAGCTCGCAGATCAATACAGTACACAAACAATAATCACATTTTACATTACAGATTCATTTATGTGTATATGAGGAAAGATTTTCTGGAACTAAACCTCACGACACGAATAAAGGGAAGACATGATCACTACTTATAAAATTCTCAGAGGAATTGACAGGGTAGATAAAGATAAACTGTTTAACACGAGTGATACGCGAACCAAGGGGACACAGGTGGAGACTGAGTGCCCAAATGAGCCACAGGGACGTTAGAAAGAATGTTTTCAGTGTCAGAGTAGTTAACACAGTGGAATGCATTAGGCAGTGATGCGGTGGAGGCTGACTCCATACACGTTCTCAAATGTAGATATGATAGAGCCCAGTAGGCTCAGGAACCCGTGAACCAGTTGACTGACGGTTGAGAGGTAGGCCAAAAGAGTCAGAGCTCAACTCCCGCAAGCACAACTAGGTGAGTACCACTAGGTGAGTACCACTAGGGTTTGCTTGGCAGCTAACAGCCCAAACCACAGACCCGCCCCCCCCCCAATCAAAATCCCATATACCAACAGTCACAGGACCCTCCCTGAACAAATCATCGCCTAATAGGAATATATTCTGCAACATTAACTCCAAAAGTTCACAAGAAAACAGCTGTTGTAAAAAAAAAACATTTGTTTTAGAAAACAAGGGGCAGTACATCAGGGTTAAGGGTAGAGTGACTATCACTGGGGGGGGGGAGGGACGAGCCTGGACGCGTGACCCTGTCAGGTCAGGTCACTTGGGGTCAGGTCATGGAGGGGGGGTAGTATCGGGGGAGGGGGTGAGAGCATTGTATAAAAAGCTTTTTTTGTTGTTGTATTTGTAAAGGAAAGTAACCTTTATCGCGTTTACTTGTTACTGGTGTGTACTTGTCTCTACATGTCATCCATGTGTACGTGTCTTGTACACACCGCGTGTGTACCTGTCGTGTCTACATGGCTTCCGTGTGTGTGTGTATCATGTCTACACACGCATGCAAGGGTGAGAACAAAATCTCTTTTGCGTCAAGAGTTTTCAACCTCCTTTGGTTTGCTCTACAAGACGGTATTTCCTATTTTGTAGTGAATTCCCAGTCAGAGGGAGATGTGTGGCAGCATTGTTTGGGTTGAGGGTTCTGGGGGGGGGGGCTGGGGGGACTGGGGGGGGGCTGGGGGGGGGCTGGGGGGCTGTGGAAAAGAGGTGGGGAGGGGGTTGTTGTTGTTGTTATAGATTCAGCTACTCGGAACAAGTTCTAAGTAGCACGGGCTATGGTGAGCCCGTAACTTACCTGGTACAGGAGCGGGGCAAGTAGCACGGGCTATGGTGAGCCCGTAGTGGACTTACCTGGCACAGGAGCGGTCAGGGGGGGGGGGTGATAACAGCTTATGAAGACATAAGAGCGAGATTCCCATAAAGGTTCGCTGAGCCTGCTGCCTTGCCGACCCTTTGCGACGGGTGTCTTAATGTTCCGCTTTCGACCTGGGGGAAAAAATGTGTCACGAGGACACACATGCGGATTACATGTATCGTGCCGGGAACTAGGGGGGAGGGGGGAACACAGCCCTGTCCTGTGTCCACCTGTGTCCTCTCGTTCGAAACAGGTGGTTTCTGTCTTCTTCGGTTGTTCGTTTTAAAATTCGAACGCGTGTTGTGGCATATTTTAGACCAACGTGCAACTGGTGTTGGTGTGTCGGGATGCCTCCAACACCGACCAGACCAGGAACTTGGGTGTCCGCTTACGAAACCTGTATATCTTTCCCTCAATCACAGCGGCTTAATCTACTTTGATTAGATGTTTATGAGCTCCGAAGCTCCACAAGGTTGTTTAGAGCATTAACAACCTAGAGTTGTAAGCTTTCNGGGAAAGCGCCAAGCCATTAGTCTATATAGGCCTGGAAGGGGTCAGGATAAGGATTTGGGATGGGACGGGGGGAAGGAATGGTGCCCCAACCACTTGGATGGTCAGGGATTGAACGCCGACCTGCATGAAGGGAGACCGTCGCTCTACCGTCCACCCCAAGTGGCTGGCCAACGTGTGTGAGCTTCTGGAAACTTTCCTTATTAAGACTATTCAACAGCTCGATCCTGCAGGCATAAATAGCAAATGTTAAACAAAGAATGAATCGACTTGAGAATGGTCCAGGACGGACCGAAACGTCGTCGTCCCTTCACCTTCTAGTGTGTGGTCTGGTCAACATACTTCAGCCACGTTATTGTGACTCTTCGCCTGCATTGTTAAACAAAGATATACACACAGTCAGTCCAGCAACCAGGAGGCCTGGTCGACGACCGGGCCGCGGGGACGCTGAGCCCCGGAAGCACCTCAAGGTAACCTCAAGGTAACACACACACACGTGCACATTACCACTAAGGTAGTTGTGTACGACACCCATCCTGGGCGCGAGGGATGTTACCTATTAGTACTAATTACCTTCTGTAACGAAAACATTCATTGTTAAAATTACACACACACGTGTTGCATAAAACCCACACGTGTGTATTTGTGAGTTAATGTCAGGAATTTACACAAAGTCTTTCGTACTCCGGTCGGTCGGTCGGCCGAGCGGACAGCACGCTGGACTTGTGATCCTGTGGTCCTGGGTTCGATCCCAGGCGCTGGCGAGAAACAATGGGCAGTTTCTTTCACCCTATGCCCCTGTTACCTAGCAGTAAAATAGGTACCTGGGTGTTAGTCAGCTGTCACGGGCTGCTTCCTGGGGATGGAGGCCTGGTCGAGGACCGGGCCGCGGGGACACTAAAGCCCCGAAATCATCTCAAGATAACCTCAAGAAGATACCTCCCCCTGAGTGCTTTGTCAAAGGTCTGAGTGGGTGGTGAGGACCAGACTTATAATACCTCGACGTCTAATCAACGTTTGATCCTCAAGGGTAACTGTCCCTCACGGCTAACTGTCCCTCACGTCTAACTGACGTAAGAGTTCTTCCTCTAGAATACGGGTGGATTGAAGATTCGCAAAACTCTCAAAACCCACGACAGGTAAAGAACAGGTAAGACCACAGTTGAGCTGCTATTTCCTCCTATCCTCAACACAGGGTCGGAGTGCTAGCAACTCCGACTTGCTCTTCACAACCCATCCTTCAGAAATCAAAGTTCTCTACTGAATAGGAACAGAAAATAGCAGATTCACATTTTTATTTTGTTTTGGACACGGGAATAGTCAACAACTATTTTTTTTGGAGGCATACCATAGTACATGTGCTAAACTAGGCCTAATAAGGAATATAATAGGAGTAGGAGTGTTTAATTAGGCCTAAGGCATGTTAGGTTAAGTTGCATAGATACTCATTCAGTTTGAGTATCAGATTATTCAGATTAATTATTCATTTTGACTCGTCATTTGGAGTATTCCAGTAGCGCAAATTTGAATTTCTTTATACCTTATATACGCCTATTTACGCTTATATACGCCTATTTACGCTTATATACGCCTATTTTTTTAACCTTTCGAAAAATACTTGCTGTAAATACAATCATTTTTACATGAAGGGTTGTAGAGGAAACTGCAGCCGGTCCTCTCCCGTCGTCACAGCGGGAAAAAAATAGGTCGGGAGTGAGTAGATTAGACAAACAAAAGGCGGGGCCCAAGAGCTAACTAGCGGCTATCTAGCCAGGCTACGCTCTTTCATCTCTCATTATGACATGGTCTTAGATGCCACTGAAGACCCCTAAACGCAACCCCATGCGGAAACTTCCGACACACACGTGACGCCTCAAGGTATGCTGTTATTGCTCACGAAATGCGCACCAAAGAAATAACTGACAAAGGAAATAACCGAGAAGAAGCCAAAAAGTAATAGCCAACAGGGCAAAAATCCGGATCATCCACCGTGAAGAGCTCAGTCCCGCGAGTCCCGTTTTCTCATCCTCATATTGGACCAGCAGCCCGTCCTCCAAAAATGGGGAGATAAATGTAACAGCCCCATAAGTGCAATTATGTACTATGTATGACAGTCAGGAATTGTACTTATTTAGACTTGGTAATAAATCGTCAAATATATTTGAGTTTACTTGAAAAGCTAAATACAAAACCACGACCTAACCTAACCGTCTAGGCGTCTTAGTTTTTGAAGATAAGCATTTTATTGCTTCTTAATTACAGTTACTTCTTAACCAATAGCTAGACTGATATTACAGTTTTATAAAACAAATAAAACAAAACTAAAAGATTTCAATAAATTGTAAAGTAACATAGGATATTTTCAAATTTTGTATAAAATCTCTATTGTTTAATAAAACTGAAAAATAAATTCCTGATATTTAAAACTTAGTGTATAGCGAACTGAACTTTAAAACTTCATCCTAAAATTCTGAGTGTCTTAGCAGAAAACGAGGAGAATTAAATGGGGAGGTAAATGTAACAGCCCCATAAGTGCAATTATGTACTATGTACGACAGTCAGGAAATGTACTTATTACACTTAGTATTAAAACGTACTGTCAATTCGGAGGATGGGTTGCAGCGGACATAGACAAGGACACAGACAATAGTACTGTATCATCCTTTGCAGACGACACCAAGATTTTCCAGAGAGTAGACATTATAGAGGACACAGCAAACCTCAATCTGATGTTAATTAAGTCTTTGAAAAGATCACAGATAATACAAAATATCAAACGGAAACTACATATAAAACGCAGTCAAATTACACTATAGAATGATAAAGCCATATAGAAGTACGTCCACAGGTCTTACTTTATTTTTAAAAACACAATAAAGTAGCCGTCACAACTGCAAAAAAAAATGACAGGTTGGATAACAAGAACCTTTCACACTAGAGATGTTATACCGATGATGATACTCTTCAAGACGCTAGTGCTCTCTAGTGTGGAGTACTGCTGCACAATGACAGCCCCTTTCACAGCTGGAGAAATTGCTGACCTGGAGAGTGCAAAGTATTTTTACCTCCTGAATCCAATAAATAAATCATTTAATTTATTGGGACCGCTTAAAATGTTTACATCTATATTTCTATAGTGCAGGCAAAAGAGATAATAATATCTAATAGTAGAGGGGCTGGTCCCGAACCTGCACACAGAAATAACATCACATGAGACAAGAAGACATGGCAGGATGTGCAGAATACGCCCGTTGAAGAGCAGAGGTGCAACTGGTACTCTGAGAGAGAACTCTATCAACATCAGAGGCCCGAGACTGTTCAACACGCTTCCACTACACATAAGGGGCATAACTGGCCGACCCCTCACAGTGTTCAAGAGAGAACTATCAACATCAAGAGGCCCGAGACTGTTCAACACGCTTCCACTACACATAAGGGGCATAACTGGCCGACCCCTCACAGTGTTCAAAGGAGAACTTGACAAGCACCTCCAAAGGATACCTGATCAACCAGGCTGTGACTCATACGTCAGGCTGCGAGCTTGCCGCGTCCAACAGCCTGGTTGAGCAGACCACCAACCAGGTGGCATAATTAGGGACCGGGCCGCGGAGACCTTGATCCCTGGAACCAATAATAAGTAGGTAAAGAGGAAGATAAGGGGAGGGAAGGGAGGACCAGTGACATAAGGAGATCAGGGGAGTTGACAGCATGGGTTTCCTTACGGGCTCACCATAGCCCGTGCTACATGGACACTACGTCCTGAGTAACTAAATCTGAAACAACAACAACATTGACAGCATGGGAGGATAGGGGTGGCCTGTGGGAGTTGTAGGTGGGGGGGGGGAGGGTCACACTAGCCAGGGTGTGAGGTGTGTGTCATGTAGTGTAGTGTGGGAGAGGTGAGGTGGTGTAGTGTGGGAGAGGGTGAGGTAGTGGGAGTATCTATAGTGTCCAGCTGGAACATGTTGAGTTAGTGGCCAGGTGGGACATGTCACAATGAGTAAGTGTCAAAAGGGAGACCTAGTGATGAATCAGTCCCAAGGGAGACCTGGTGGTGAATCAGTCACAAGGGAGACTTGGTGATGAATCAGTCACAAGGAGACCTGGTGGTGAATCAGTCACAAGGGAGACCTGGTGATGAATCAGTCACAAGGGAGACCTAGTGATGAATCAGTCACAAGGGAGACCTGGTGATGAATCAGTCACAAGGAGACCTGGTGATGAATCAGTCCCAAGGGAGACCTGGTGGTGAATCAGTCACAAGGGAGACTTGGTGATGAATCAGTCACAAGGAGACCTGGTGGTGAATCAGTCACAAGGGAGACTTGGTGATGAATCAGTCACAAGGAGACCTGGTGGTGAATCAGTCACAAGGGAGACCTGGTGATGAATCAGTCACAAGGGAGACCTAGTGATGAATCAGTCACAAGGGAGACCTGGTGATGAATCAGTCACAAGGAGACCTGGTGATGAATCAGTCACAAGGGAGACCTGGTGATGAATCAGTCACAAGGAGATCTGGTGATGAATCAGTCACAAGGGAGACCTGGTGATGAATCAGTCACAAGGAGACCTGGTGATGAATCAGCCACAAGGGAGACCTAGTGATGAATCAGCCACAAGGGAGACCTAGTGATGAATCAGCCACAAGGGAGACCTAGTGATGAATCAGCCACAAGGGAGACCTGGTGATGAATCAGTCACAAGGGAGACCTAGTGATGAATCAGTCACAAGGGAGACCTAGTGATGAATCAGTCACAAGGGAGACCTAGTGATGAATCAGTCACAAGGGAGACCTAGTGATGAATCAGCCACAAGGGAGACCTAGTGATGAATCAGCCACAAGGGAGACCTAGTGATGAATCAGCCACAAGGGAGACCTGGTGATGAATCAGTCACAAGGGAGACCTAGTGATGAATCAGTCACAAGGGAGACCTAGTGATGAATCAGTCACAAGGGAGACCTAGTGATGAATCAGTCACAAGGGAGACCTAGTGATGAATCAGTCCCAAGGGAGACCTGGTGATGAATCAGTCACAAGGGAGACCTAGTGATGAATCAGTCCCAAGGGAGACCTAGTGATGAATCAGTCACAAGGGAGACCTGGTGATGAATCAGTCACAAGGGAGACCTGGTGATGAATCAGTCACAAGGGAGACCTGGTGATGAATCAGTCACAAGGGAGACCTGGTGATGAATCAGTCACAAGGGAGACCTGGTGATGAATCAGTCACAAGGGAGACCTGGTGATGAATCAGTCCCAAGGGAGACCTGGTGATGAATCAGTCACAAGGGAGACCTGGTGATGAATCAGTCACAAGGAGACCTGGTGATGAATCAGTCACAAGGGAGACCTGGTGATGAATCAGTCACAAGGGAGACCTGGTGATGAATCAGTCACAAGGGAGACCTGGTGATGAATCAGTCACAAGGGAGACCTGGTGATGAATCAGTCACAAGGAGACCTGGAGATGAATCAGCCACAAGGGAGACCTGGTGATGAATCAGTCACAAGGAGACCTGGTGATGAATCAGTCACAAGGGAGACCTGGTGATGAATCAGTCACAAGGGAGACCTAGTGATGAATCAGTCCCAAGGGAGACCTAGTGATGAATCAGTCACAAGGGAGACCTAGTGATGAATCAGTCACAAGGGAGACCTAGTGATGAATCAGTCACAAGGGAGACCTAGTGATGAATCAGCCACAAGGGAGACCTAGTGATGAATCAGCCACAAGGGAGACCTGGTGATGAATCAGCCACAAGGGAGACCTAGTGATGAATCAGCCACAAGGGAGACCTAGTGATGAATCAGCCACAACGGAGACCTAGTGATGAATCAGTCACAAGGGAGACCTAGTGATGAATCAGCCACAAGGGAGACCTCTGACTGACGTGCAGAAAGTTATTTTGTATACTGCCACTGGAAGTTAAGGCGTTTAATAACTCCAAGAAGTTCGCTCTTTACGAGACAAGGATAAAGTCTAACTTATTGAAGGATAAAGTCTAACTTACTGACCTGATGCAGGTTGGGGGTGAGGAGTCTTGACATAGTGACCACAGACAAGGCTAAACTACAGCACTGTATCATCCCTTGCAGATGACACAAGAATTTTGAGGAGTTGATAATTTCGAGGACTCTGCAAACCTTCATTCTCATGCCGGGAACCTTGAGGTTACCTTAAGGTGCTTCCGGGGCTTAGCGTCCCCGCGGCCCGGTCGTCGACCAGGCCTCCTCTTTGCTGAACTGGTCAACCAGGCTGTTGGACGCGGCTGCTCGCAGCCTGACGTATGAGTCACAGCCTGGTTGATCAGGTATCCTTTGGAGGTGTTTGTTAAGTTCTCTCTTGAACACTGTGAGGGGTCGGCCAGTTATGTCCCTTATGTGTAGTGGAAGCGTGTTGAACAGTCTCGGGCCTCTGATGTTGATAGTTCTCTCTTGAACACTGAGGTGTCGGCCAGTTATGTCCCTTATGTGTAGTGGAAGCGTGTTGAACAGTCTCGGGCTTCTGATGTTGATAGTTCTCTCTTGAACACTGAGGTGTCGGCCAGTTATGTCCCTTATATGTAGTGGAAGCGTGTTGAACAGTCTCGGGCCTCTGATGTTGATAGTTCTCTCTTGAACACTGTGAGGGGTCGGCCAGTTATGTCCCTTATGTGTAGTGGAAGCGTGTTGAACAGTCTCGGGCCTCTGATGTTGATAGTTCTCTCTTGAACACTGTGAGGGGTCGGCCAGTTATGTCCCTTATGTGTAGTGGAAGCGTGTTGAACAGTCTCGGGCCTCTGATGTTGATAGTTCTCTCTTGAACACTGTGAGGGGTCGGCCAGTTATGTCCCTTATGTGTAGTGGAAGCGTGTTGAACAGTCTCGGGCCTCTGATGTTGATAGTTCTCTCTTGAACACTGTGAGGGGTCGGCCAGTTATGTCCCTTATGTGTAGTGGAAGCGTGTTGAACAGTCTCGGGCCTCTGATGTTGATAGTTCTCTCTTGAACACTGTGAGGGGTCGGCCAGTTATGTCCCTTATGTGTAGTGGAAGCGTGTTGAACAGTCTCGGGCCTCTGCGGCCAATTCTAGCAAGAGAAATCACCCAACTCACCTTCAATTAAACCGTCGTTGACATCTTAAGCTGGGATATATATAAACACTCAAGAACCACCAGTTTCTTAAAATCTACTACAAGGCCAACGTACTCTAAATGGAGAACATCTACTACAAGGCCTTATATACTACGGTAATAAGAGGTCAGAGTCGTGTGAAGACATTCATTATTAGTGCTTCAACCTCAATCGACTTCAGAATGGTCCAGGACGGACAGAAACGTCGTCGTCCCTTCACCTTCTAGTGTGTGGTCTGGTCAACTTCAACCTCAATTTAGTCCAAATAAACACTGCAACCTACAAAATATTAGTCCTTCTAATCTTAATTAAATTCTTCCTAGCAATCATATGATTTGAGTAAGACGTTAATTGACGTTGTAGCGTCGTGTAAATCGTTCTTGTGTTGCTTCATAACCTGGTTGATGGGGTTCTGGGAGTTCTTCTACTCCCAAGCCCGGCCCGAGGCCAGGCTTGACTGGTGAGAGTTTGGTCCACCAGGCTGTTGCTTGGAGTGGCCCGCAGGCCCACATACCCACCACAGCCCGGTTGGTCCGGAACTTCTCTTAGAAAACAGTCCAGTTTCCTCTTAAAGATGTCCACGGTTGTTCCGGCAATATTTCTTATGCTTGCTGGGAGGACGTTGAACAACCGCGGACCTCTGATGTTTATACAGTGTTCTCTGATTGTGCCTATGGTACCTCTGCTCTTCACTGGTTCAATCTTGCATTTTCTTCCATATCGTTCACTCCAGTACGTGTTAT